>MU106661.1:12445-34996 GCA_012274485.2 Sinapis alba
GATATCCATGTTTAGCCTGTTTGGACATATGGCAAGTTCTTCAAGCTTCTAATCAAACCATGATGAATCACTATGAAGAAGCTTAATTTAGAACCACTAATAGTGGGGAGTCTTTCATGGAGTTGAATAAATCTCATAAGAGTTATGTTGAAGAAGTTATTCTACTTTATAATCAGGATATCCATGTTTAGCTTGTTTGGACATATTGTAAGTTCTTCAAGATTCTAATCAAACCAATATGAATGACTATGTAAGAACCTTGATTTGAAACCGTTAAAAGTGGAGAGTCTCCATGAAGTTGAATAAATCCCATAGGAGTTATGTTGAAGAAATTATTCAACTTTCTACTCAGGATATTTATGTTTAGCCTGTTTAGACATATGACAAGTTCTTCAAGCTTCTAATCAAACCAAGATGAATCACTATGTAAGAAGCTTGATTTGGAACCATTAATGAGTGGAGAGTCTTTCATGAAGTTGAATAAATCCCTTAGCAGTAATGTTAAAGAAGTTATTACACTTTGTAATTTGGATATCCATGTTTAGCTTGTTTGGACATATGGCAAGTTCTTCAAGCTTCTAATTAAGCCAGGATGAATCACTATGTAATAAGCTTGATTTGAAACCGTTAATCAGTGGAGAGTCTCCATGAAGTTGAATTAATTCCATAGAAGTTATATTGAGGTAGTTATTCAACTTTCTACTCATGATATCCATGTTTAGCCTGTTTGGACACATGGCAAGTTCTTCAAGCTTCTAATCAAACAAAGATCAATCACTATGTAAAAAGATTGATTTGGAACCGTTAATCAGTGGAAAGTCTCTGTGAAGTTGAATAAATCCCATAGGAGTTATGTTGAAGAAGTTATTCAACTTTCTACTCAGAATATCCATGTTTAGCCTGTTTGGACATATGTCAAGTTCTTCAAGCTTCTAATCAAACCAAGATGAATCACTATGTAAGAAGCTTGATTTGGAACCATTAATGAGTGGAGAGTCTTTCATGAAGTTGAATAAATCCCTTAGCAGTTATGTTAAAGAAGTTATTACACTTTGTAATTTGGATATCCATGTTTAGCTTGTTTGGACATATGGCAAGTTCTTCAAGCTTCTAATTGAGCCAGGATGAATCACTATGTAAGAAGCTTGATTTGGAACCGTTAATCAGTGGATAGTCTCCATGAAGTTGAATAAATCCTATAGTAGTTATGTTGAAGAAGTTATTCAACTTTCTACTCATGATATCCATGTTTAGCCTTTTTGGACATATGGCAAGTTCTTCAAGCTTCTAATCAAACCAGAATGAATCAGTATGTAAGAAGCTTGATTTGGAACTGTTAATCAGTGGAGAGTCTCTATGAAGTTGAATAAATCCCATAGGAGTTATGTTGAAGAAGTTATTCAACTTTCTACTCAGGATATCCATGTTTAGCCTGTTTGGACATATGGCAAGTTCTTCAAGCTTCTAATCAAACCAAGATGAATCACTATGTAAGAAGCTTGATTTGGAACCATTAATGAGTGGAGAGTCTTTCATGAAGTTAAATAAATCCCTTAGCAGTTATGTTAAAGAAGTTATTACACTTTGTAATTTGGATATCAATGTTTAGCCTGTTTGGACATATGGCAAGTTCTTCAAGCTTCTAATTGAGCCAGGATGAATCACTATGTAAGAAGCTTGATTTGGAACCGTTAATCAGTGGATAGTCTCCATGAAGTTGAATAAATCCTATAGTAGTTATGTTGAAGAAGTTATTCAACTTTCTACTCATGATATCAATGTTTTGCCTTTTTGGACATATGGCAAGTTCTTCAAGCTTCTAATCAAACCAGAATGAATCAGTATGTAAGAAGCTTGATTTGGAACAGTTAATCAATGGAGAGTCTCTATGAAGGTGAATAAATCCCATAGGAGTTATGTTGAAGAAGTTACTCAACGTTCTACTCAGGATATCCATGTTTAGCCTGTTTGGACATATGGCAAGTTCTTTAAGCTTCTAATCAAAATAGGTTGAATCAGTATGTAAGAAACTTGTTTTGGAACAGTTAATCAGTGGAGAGTCTCCATGAAGTTTAATAAATCCCATAGGAGTTATGTTGAAGAAGTTATTCAACTTTCTACTCATGATATCCATGTTTAGCCTGTTTGGACGTATGGTAAATTCTTGAAGCTTCTAATCAAACCATGATGAATCACTATGTAGGGAGCTTGATTTGGAACCATTAATCAGTGGAGAGTCTCCATGAAGGTTAATATATCCCATAGGATTTATGTTGAAGAACATATTCCACTTTCTAATCAAGATATCCATGTTTAGCTTGTTTGGACATATGGCAAGCTCTTCAAGCTTTTAATCAAACCATGATGCATCACTATGTAAGAAGCTTTATTTTGAAACATTAATCAGTGGGGAGTCTTTCATGAAGTTGAATAAATCTCATAGGAGGTATGTTGAAGAAGTTATTCAACTTTCTAATCAAGATATCCATGTTTAGCCTGTTTGGACATATAGCAAATTCTTCAAGCTTCTAATAAAACCAGGATGAATCACTATGTAAAAAGCTTGATTTGGAATATTTAATCAGTGGAGAGTCTCCATGAAGTTGAATAAATCCCGTAGGAGTTATGTTGAAGAAGTTATTCAACTTTCTACTCATGATATCCTTGTTTAGCCTGTTTGGACACATGGCAAGTTCTTCAAGCTTCTCATCAAACAAGGATCAATCACTATGTAAAAAGCTTGATTTGGAACCGTTAATCAGTGGAGAGTCTCTATGAAGTTTAATAAATCCAATAGGAGTTATGTTGAAGAAGTTATTCCACTTTGTAATCAGGATATCCATGTTTAGCCTGTTTGGACATATGGCAAGTTCTTCAATCTTCTAATCAAACCATAATGAATCACTATGTAAGAAGATTAATTTAGAACCATTAATAAGTGGAGAGTCTCCATGAAGTTGAATAAATCCCATAGGAGTTATGTTGAAGAAGTTATTCAACTTTCTACTCAGGATATCCATGTTTAGCCTGTTTGGACATATGGCAAGTTCTTCAAGCTTCTAATCAAACCATGATGAATCACTATGAAGAAGCTTAATTTAGAACCACTAATAGTGGGGAGTCTTTCATGGAGTTGAATAAATCTCATAAGAGTTATGTTGAAGAAGTTATTCTACTTTATAATCAGGATATCCATGTTTAGCTTGTTTGGACATATGGCAAGTTCTTCAAGATTCTAATCAAACCATTATGAATCACTATGTAAGAACCTTGATTTGAAACCGTTAAAAGTGGAGAGTCTCCATGAAGTTGAATAAATCCCATAGGAGTTATGTTGAAGAAATTATTCAACTTTCTACTCATGATATCCATGTTTAGCCAGTTTGGATATATGACAAGTTCTTCAAGCTTCTAATCAAACCAAGATGAATCACTATGTAAGAAGCTTGATTTGGAACCATTAATGAGTGGAGAGTCTTTCATGAAATTGAATAAATCCCTTGGCAGTTATGTTAAAGAAGTTATTACACTTTGTAATTTGGATATCCATGTTTAGCTTGTTTGGACATATGGCAAGTTCTTCAAGCTTCTAATTGAGCCAGGATGAATCACTATGTAAGAAGCTTGATTTGGAACCGTTAATCAGTGGATAGTCTCCATGAAGTTGAATAAATCCCATAGTAGTTATGTTGAAGAAGTTATTCAACTTTCTACTAAGGATATCCATGTTTAGCCTTTTGGACATATGGCAAGTTCTTCAAGCTTCTAATCAGAACCAGATGAATCACTATGTAAAGAAGCTTGATTTGGAACCATTAATCAGTGGGGAGTCTTTCATTAAGTTGAATAAATCCCTTAGGAGTTATGTTAAATAAGTTATTCCGCTTTGTAATCAGGATATCCATGTTTTGTCTGTTTGGACATATGGCAAGTTCTTCAAGCTTCTAATCAAACCATAATGAATCACTATGTAAGAAGCTTAATTTAGAACCATTAATAAGTGGGGAGTCTTTCATGAAGTTGAATAAATCTCATAGGAGTCATGTTGAAGAAGTTATTCTACTTTTCAATCATGATATCCATGTTTAGCTAGTTTGGACATATGGCAAGTTCTTCAAGCTTCTAATCAAAACAGGATGAATCACTATGTAAAGAAGCTTGATTTGGAACCACTTACAATTGGGGAGTCTTTCATGAAGTTGTATAAATCTCATAGGAGTTATGTTGAACAAGTTATTCCACTTTCTAATCAGTATATCCATGTCTATCATGTTTGGACATATGGCAAGTTCTTCAAACTTCTAATCAAACCAGGATGAATCACTATGTAAGAAGCTTGATTTAGAACCATTAATCAGTGGGGAGTCTTTCATGAAGTTGAATAAATCCCTTAGGAGTTATGTTGAAGAAAGTATTCCACTTTCTAATCAGGATATCCATGTTTAGCCAGTTTGGACATATGGCAAGTTCTTCAATCTTCTAATCAAAACAGGATGAATCACTATGTAAAGAAGCTTGATTTGGAACCATTCATAATTGGGGAGTCTTTCATGAAGTTGAATAAATTCCATTGGAGTTATGTTGAAAAAGTTATTCCACTTTCTAATCAATAATGTTTAGCTTGTTTGGACATATGACAAGTTCTTCAAGCTTCTAATCAAACCAGAATGAATCACTATGTAAGAAGGTTAATTTAGAACCATTAATAGTGGGGAGTCTGTCATGAAGTTGGATAAATCTCATAGGAGTTATGTTGAAGAAGTTAGTCCACTTTGTAATCAGGATATCCAAGTTTAGCATGTTTGGACATATGGCAAGTTCTTCAAGCTTCTCACCAAACCAGAATGAATCACTATGTAAGAAGCTTTATTTTAAACCATTAATCAGTGGGAAGTCTTTCGTGAAGTTGAATAAATCTCATAGGAGTTATGCTTAAAAAGTTATTCCACTTTCTAATCAGAATATCTATGTTTAGCCTGTTTGGACATATGACAAGTTCTTCAAGCTCTAATGAAACAAGATTGAGTCACTATGTAAGAAGCTTGATTTGGAACAGTTAATCAGTAGGGATTCTTTATTGAAATTGAATAAATCTCATAGGAGTTATGTTGAAGAAGTTATTCGACTTTCAAATCAGGATATCCATGTTTAGCTTGTATGGACATATGGCAAGTTCTTCAAGCTTCAAATCAAACCAAGATGAATCACTACGTAAGAAGGTTGATTTGGAACCATTAATCAGTGGAGAGTCTCCACAAAGTTGAATTAATCCCATAGGACTTATGTCGACGAACATATTCCACTTTCTATAAAGATATCCAGGTTTAGCTTAATTGGACATATGGCAATCTCTTCAAGCTTCTAATAAAACCAAGATGAATCACTATGTAAGAAGCTTGATTTAGAACCGTTAATCAGTGGAGAGTCTCCATGAAGTTGAATTAATTCCATAGAAGTTATGTTGAAGAAGTTATTCAACTTTCTACTCAGAATGTCCATGTTTAGCCTGTTTGGACATATGGCAAGTTCTTCAAGCTTCTAATCAAACCAGGATGAATCACTATGTAAGAAGCTTGATTTGGAACCATTAATCAGTGGAGAGTCGTTCATGAAGTTGAATAAATCCCTTAGGAGTTATGTTAAAGAAGTTATTACACTTTGTAATCAGGATATCCATGTTTAGCATGTTTGGACATATGGCAAGTTCTTCAAGCTTCTAATCAAACCAGGATGAACCACTATGTAAGAAGCTTGATTTGGAACCGTTAATCAGTGAAGAGTCTCCATGAAGAATAAATCTCATAGGAATTATGTTGAAGAAGTTATTCAACTTTCTACTCAGGATATCCATGTTTAGCTCGTTTGGACATATGGCAAGTTCTTCAAGCTTCTAAACAAACCATGATCAATCACTATGTAAAGAATCTTGATTTGGAACCATTAATCAGTGGGAGTCTTTCATGAACTTGAATAAATCCTTAGGAGTTACGTTAAAGAAGGTATTCCACTTTGTAATCAGGATATCCATGTTTAGCCTGTTTGGACATATAGCAAGTTCTTCAAGCTTCTAATCAAACCAGGATGAATCACTATGTAAGAAGCTTGATTTGGAACAGTTAATTAGTGGAGAGTCTCCATGAAGTTGAATAAATCCCGTAGGAGTTATGTTGAACAAGTTATTCAACTTTCTACTCATGATATCCATGTTTAGCCTGTTTGGACACGTGGCAAGTTCTTCAACCTTCTAATCAAACAAGGATCAATCACTATGTAAAAAGCTTGATTTGGAACCGTTAATCAGTGGAGAGTCTCTATGAAGTTGAATAAATCCTATAGGAGTTATGTTGAAGAAGTTATTCAACTTTCTACTCAAGATATCCATGTTTAGCCTGTTTGGACATATGGCAAGTTCTTCAAGCTTCTAATCAAACCAGGATGAATCACTATGTAAAAAGCTTGATTTGGAACCGTTAATCAGTGGAGAGTCTCTAAGATGTTGAATAAATCCCATAGGAGTTATGTTGAAGAAGTTATTCAACTTTCTACTCAGGATATCCATGTTTAGCTTGTTTGGACATATGGCAAGTTCTTCAAGCTTCTAATCAAACCAGAATGAATCAGTATGTAAGAAGCTTGATTTGGAACAGTTAATAAGTGTAGAGTCTATATAAATTTGAATAAATCCCATAGGAGTTATGTTGAAGAAGTTATTCAACGTTCTACTCACGATATCCATGTGTAGCCTGTTTGGACATATGGCAAGTTCTTCAAGCTTCTAATAAAAATAGGATGAATCAGTATGTAAGAAACTTGATTTGGAACACTTAATCAGTGGAGAGTCTCCATGAAGTTGAATAAATCCCATAGGAGTTATGTTGAAAAAGATATTCAACTTTCTACTCATGATATCTATGTTTAGCCTGTTTGGGCATATGGCAAGTTCTTCAAGCTTCTAATCAAACCAGGATAAATCACTATGTAAGAAGCTTGATTTGGAACCGTTAATCAGTGGAGAGTCTCCATGAAGAATAAATCTCATAGGAGTTATGTTGAAGAAGTTATTCAACTTTCTACACAGGATATCCATGTTTACCCGTATGGACATATGACAAGTTCTTCAAGCTTCTAATAAAACCAGGATGAATCACTATGTAACAAGCTTGATTTGGAACCATTAATCAGTGGGGAGTCTTTCATGAAGTTGAATAAATCCCTTAGGAGTTATGTTAAAGAAGTTATTCCACTTTGTAATCAGGATATCCATGTTTAGTCTGTTTGGACATATAGCAAGTTCTTCAAGCTTCTAATCAAACCAGGATGAATCACTATGTAAGAAGCTTGATTTGGAACACTTAATCAGTGGGGAGTTTCCATGAAGTTGAATAAATTCCGTAGGAGTTATGTTGAAGAAGTTATTCAACTTTCTACTCATGATATCCATGTTTAGCCTGTTTAGACACATGGCAAGTTCTTCAAGCTTCTAATCAAACAAGGATCAATCACTATGTAAAAAGCTTGATTTGGAACCGTTAATCAGTGGAGAGTCTCTATGAAGTTGAATAAATCCCATAGGAGTTATGTTGAAGAAGTTATTAACCTTTCTACTCAGGATATCCATGTTTGGCCTGTTTGGACATATGGCAAGTTCTTCAAGCTTCTAATAACACCAGAATGAATCAGTATGTAAGAAGCTTGATTTGGAACAGTTAATCAGTGGAGAGTCTCTATGAAGTTGAATAAATCCCATAGGAGTTATGTTGAAGAAGTTACTCAACGTTCTACTCAGGATATCCATGTTTAGCCTGTTTGGACATATGGGAAGTTCTTTAAGCTTCTAATCAAAATAGGTTGAATCAGTATGTAAGAAACTTTATTTGGAACAGTTAATCAGTGGAGAGTCTCCATGAAGTTTTATAAATCCCATAGGAGTTATGTTGAAGAAGTTATTCAACTTTCTACTCTTGATATCCATGTTTAGCCTGTTTGGACATATGGTAAGTTCTTGAAGCTTTTAATCAAACCAGGATGAATCACTATGTAGGAACTTTGATTTGGAACCATTAATCAGTGGAGAGTCTCCATGAAGGTTAATATATCCCATAGGATTTATGTTGAAGAACATATTCCACTTTCTAATCAAGATATCCATGTTTAGCTTGTTTGGACATATGGCAAGTTCTTCAAGCTTCTAATCAAACCATGATGCATCACTATGTAAGAAGCTTTATTTTGAAACATTAATCAGTGGGGAGTCTTTCATGAAGTTGAATAAATCTCATAGGAGTTATGTTGAAGAAGTTATTCCACTTTCTAATCATGATATACATATTTAGCATGTTTGGACATATGGCAAGTTCTTCAAGCTTCTAATCAAACCAGGATGAATCACTATGTAAGAAGCTTGATTTGGAACCATTAATAAGTGGAGAGTCTTTCATGAAGTTGAATAAATCCCTTAGCAGTTATGTTAAATAAGTTATTACACTTTGTAATCAGGATATCCATGTTTAGCCTGTTTGGACATATGACAAGTTCTTCAAGCTTCTAATCAAACCAGGATGAATCACTATATAAAAAGCATGATTTGGAACCGTTAATCAGTGGAGAGTCTCTATGAAGTTGAATAAATCCCATAGGAGTTATGTTGAAGAAGTTATTCAACTTTCTACTCAGGATATCCATGTTTAGCCTGTTTGGACATATGACAAGTTCTTCAAGCTTCTAATCAAACCAGAATGAATCAGTATGTAAGAAGTTTGAATTGGAACAGTTAATTAGTGTAGAGCCTCTATGAAGTTGAATAAATCCCATAGGAGTTATGTTGAAGAAGTTATTCAACTTTCTACTCATGATATCCATGTTTACCCTGTTTTGACATATGGCAAGTTCTTCAAGCTTCTAATCAAACCAGGATGAATCACTATGTAAGAAGCATTATTTGGAACCGTTAATCAGTGTAGAGTCTCCATGAAGAATAAATCTCATAGGAGTTATGTTGAAGAAGTTATTCAACTTTCTACTCAGGATATCCATGTTTAGCCCGTATGGACATATGGCAAGTTCTTCAAGCTTCTAAACAAACCAAGATGAATCACTATGTAAAGAAGCTTGATTTGGAACCATTAATCAGTGGGAGTCTTTCATGAAATTGAATAAATCCCTTAGGAGTTATGTTAAAGAAGTTATTCCACTTTGTAATCAGGATATTCATGTTTAGCCTGTTTGGACATATAGCAAGTTCTTCAAGCTTCTAATCAAACAAGGATGAATCACTATGTAAGAAGCTTGATTTGGAACACTTAATCAGTGGAGAGTCTCCATGAAGTTGAATAAATCCCGTAGGAGTTACGTTGAAGAAGTTATTAAACTTTAAACTCATGATATCCATGTTTAGCCTGTTTGGACACATGGCAAGTTCTTCAAGCTTCTAATCAAACAAGGATCAATCACAATGTAAAAAGCTTGATTTTGAACAGTTAATCAGTGGAGAGTCTCTATGAAGTTGAATAAATCCCATAGGAGTTATGTTGAAGAAGTTATTCAACTTTCTACTCAGGATATCCATGTTTAGCCTGTTTGGACATATGGCAAGTTCTTCAAGCTTCTAATCAAACAAGGATGAATCACTATGTAAAAAGATTGATTTGGAACCGTTAATCAGTGTAGAGTCTCTATGAAGTTGAATAAATCCCATAGGAGTTATGTTGAAGAAGTTATTCAACTTTCTACTCAGGATATCTATTTTTAGCCTGTTTGGACATATGAGAAGTTCTTTAAGCTTCTAATCAAACCAGAATGAATCAGTATGTAAGAAGCTTGATTTGAAACAGTTAATCAGTGGAGAGTCTCTATGAAGTTGAATAAATCCCATAGGAGTTATGTTGAAGAAGTTACTCAACGTTCTACTCAGGATATCCATGTTTAGCATGTTTGGACATATGGCAAGTTCTTCAAGCTTCTAATCAAACCAGGATGAATCACTATGTAAGAAGCTTGATTTGGAACCATTAATAAGTGGAGAGTCTTTCATGAAGTTGAATAAATCCCTTAGCAGTTATGTTAAATAAGTTATTACACTTTGTAATCAGGATATCCATGTTTAGCCTGTTTGGACATATGGCAAGTTCTTCAAGCTTCTAATCAAATCAGGATGAATCACTATATAAGAAGCTTGATTTGGAACCGTTAATCAGTGGAGAGTCTCCATGAAGTTGAATAAATCCTATAGGAGTTATGTTGAAGAAGTTATTCAACTTTCTACTCATGATATCCATGTTTAGCCTATTTGGGCATATGGCAAGTTCTTCAAGCTTCTAATCAAACCAGGATGAATCACTATGTAAGAAGCTTGATTTGGAACCATTATTCAGTGGAGAGTCTTTCATGAAGTTGAATAAATCCCTTAGCAGTTATGTTAAAGAAGTTATTACACTTTGTAATCAGGATATCTATGTTTAGCCTGTTTGGACATATGGCAAGTTCTTCAAGCATCTAATCAAACCAGGATGAATCACTATGTAAGAAGCTTGATTTGGAACCGTTAATCAGTGGATAGTCTCCATGAAGTTGAATAAATCACATAGGAGTTATGTTGAAGAAGTTATTCAACTTTCTACTCATGATATCCATGTTTATCATGTTTGGACATATGGCAAGCTCTTCAAGCTTCTAAAACAAAACATGATGAATCACTATGTAAAGAAGCTTGATCTAGAACCATTAATCAGTGGGGAGACTTTCATTAAGTTGAATAAATCCCTTAGGAGTTATGTTAAAGAAGTTATTCCACTTTGTAATCAGGATATTCATGTTTAGCCTGTTTGGACATATGGCAAGTTCTTCAAGATTCTAATCAAACCAGAATGAATCACTATGTAAGAAGCTTAATTTAGAACCATTAATCAGTGTGGAGTCTTTAATGAAGTTGAATAAATCTCATAGGAGTCATGTTGAAGAAGTTATTAAACTTTCTACTTAGGATGTCCATGTTTAGCCAGTTTGGACATATGGCAAGTTCTTCAAGCTTCTAATCAAAAAAGGATGAATCACTATGTAAAGAAGCTTGATTTGGAACCATTAATAATTGGGGAGTCTTTCATGAACTTTAATAAATCTCATAGGAGTTATGATGAAGAAGTTATTCCACTTTCTAATCAGAATATCCATGTTTAGCCTGTTTGGACATATGGAAGTTCTTCAAGCTTCTAATCAAACCAGAATGAATCACTATGTAAGAATGTTAATTTAGAACCATTAATCAGTGGGGAGTCTTTCATGAAGTTGAATAAATCTCATAGGCGTTATGTTGAAGAAGTTATTCCACTTACAAATCAGGATATCCATGTTTAGCCTGTTTGGACATATGGCAAGTTCTTCAAGCTTCTAATCAAACCAGGATGAATCACTATGTAATAAGCTTGATTTAGAACCATTAATGAGTGGAGAGTCTTTCAGAAAGTTGGATAAATCTCATAGGACTTATGCTGAAGAAGTTAGTCCACTTTGTAATCAGGATATCCATGTTTAGCATGTTTGGACATATGGCAAGTTCTTCAAGCTTCTAATAAAACCAGGATAAATCACTATGTAAGAAGCTTTATTTTGAAACATTAATCAGTGGGAAGTCATTCATGAAGTTAAATAAATATCATAGGAGTTATATTTAAGAAGTTATTCCACTTTCTAATCAGGATATCCATGTTTAGCCTGTTTGGACATATGACAAGTTCTTCAATCTTCTAATCAAACCAGATTGAATCACTACGTAAGAAGCTTGATTTGTAACGGTTAATCAGTGGAGAGTCTCCATGAAGTTGAATTAATTCCATAGAAGTTATGTTGAAGAAGTTATTCAACTTTCTACTCAGGATGTCCATGTTTAGCCTGTTTGGACATATGGCAAGTTCTTCAAGCTTCTAATCAAACCAGGATGAATGACTATGTAAGAAGCTTGATTTGGAACCGTTAATCAGTGAAGAGTCTCCATGAAGTTGAATAAATCCCATAGGAGTTATATTGAAGAAGTTATTCAACTTTCTACTCAGGATATCAATGTTTAGCCTGTTTGGACATATGTCAAGTTCTTCAAGCTTCTAATCAAACCAGGATGAATCACTATGTAAGAAACTTGATTTGGAACATTAATCAGTGGAGAGTCGTTCATGAAGTTGAATAAATCCCTTAGGAGTTATGTTAAAGAAGTTATTACACTTTGTAATCAGGATATCCATGTTTAGCATGTTTGGACATATGGCAAGTTCTTCAAGCTTCTAATCAAACCAGGATGAATCACTATGTAAGAAGCTTGATTTGGAACCGTTAATCAGTGAAGAGTCTCCATGAAGAATAAATCTCATAGGAGTTATGTTGAAGAAGTTATTCAACTTTCTACTCAGGATATCCATGTTTAGCTCGTTTGGACATATGGCAAGTTCTTCAATCTTCTAAACAAACCAGGATGAATCACTATGTAAAGAATCTTGATTTGGAACCATTAATCAGTGGGAGTCTTTCATGAACTTGAATAAATCCCTTAGGAGTTATGTTAAAGAAGGTATTCCACTTTGTAATCAGGATATCCATGTTTAGCTTGTTTGGACATATAGCAAGTTCTTCAAGCTTCTAATCAAACCAGGATGAATCACTATGTAAGAAGCTTGATTTGGAACAGTTAATCAGTGGAGAGTCTCCATGAAGTTGAATAAATCCCGTAGGAGTTATGGGAACAAGTTATTCAACTTTCTACTCATGATATCCATGTTTAGCCTGTTTGGACACATGGCAAGTTCTTCAAGCTTCTAATCAAACAAGGATCAATCACTATGTAAAAAGCTTGATTTGGAACCGTCAATCAGTGGAGAGTCTCTATGAAGTTGAATAAATCCCATAGGAGTTATGTTGAAGAAGTTATTCAACTTTCTACTCAGGATATCCATGTTTAGCCTGTTTGGACGTATTGCAAGTTCTTCAAGTTTCTAATCAAACCATAATGAATCAGTATGTAAGAAGCTTGATTTGGAACAGTTAATCAGTGGAGAGTCTTCATGAAGTTGAATAAATCCTATAGGAGTTATGTTGAAGAAGTTATTCAACTTCTTACTCAGGATATCCATGTTTAGCCTGTTTGGACATATGACAAGTTCTTCAAGCTTCTAATCAAACCAGGACGAATCACTATTTAGGAAGCTTGATTTGGAACCAATAATCAGTGGAGAGTCTTCATAAAGTTGAATATATCCCATAGGATTTATGTTGAAGAACATATTCCACTTTCTAATCAAGATATCCATGTTTACCATGTTTGGACATATGACAAGTTCTTCAAGCTTCTAATCAAACCAGGATGAATCACTATGTAAGAAGCTTTATTTTGAACCATTAATCAGTGGGGAGTCGGTCATGAAGTTGAATAAATCTTATAGGAGTTATGTTTAAGAAGTTATTCCACTTTCTAATCAGGATATCCATGTTTCGCTTGTTTGGACATATGGCAAGTTCTTCAAGCTTCTAATCAAACCAAATTGAATCACCATGTAAGAAGCTTCATTTGAAACCTTTAATCAGGGAGAGTCTCCATGAAGTTGAATTAATTCCATAGAAGTTATGTTGAAGAAGTTATTCAACATTCTACTCATGATGTCCATTTTTATCATGTTTGGACATATGGCAAGTTCTCCAAGCTTCTAATCAAGCCGGGATGAATCACGATGTAAGAAGCTTGATTTGGAACCGTTAATCAGTGAAGAGTCTCCATGAAGTTGAATAAATCCCATAGGAGTTATGTTGAAGAAGCTATTCAACTTTCTACTCAGGATATCCATGTTCAGGCTGTTTGGACATATGGCAAGTTCTTCAAGCTTCTTATCAAACAAGAATGAATCACTATGTAAGAAGCTTAATTTAGAATCATTAATCAGTGGGGAGTATTTCATCAAGTTGAATAAATCTCTTAGGAGTTATGTTGAAGAAGTTATTCCACTTTCTAATAAGGATGTCCATGTTTCGCCTGTTTGGACATATGGCAAGTTCTTCAAGCTTCTAATCAAACCAGGATGAATCACTATGTAAAAATCTGGATTTGGAACCGTTGATCAGTGGAGAGTCTCTATGAACTTGAATAAATCCCATAGAAGTTATGTTGAAGAAGTTATTCAACTTTCTACTCAAGATATCAATGTTTAGCATGTTTGGACATATGGAAAGTTCTTCAAGCTTCTAATCAAACCAGGATGAATCACTATGTAGGATACTTGATTTGGAACCATTAATCAGTGGAGAGTCTCCATGAAGTTGAATATATCTCATAGGATATATGTTGAAGAACATATTCCACTTTCTAATCAAGATATCCATGTTTAGCTTGTTTGGACATTTGGCAAGTTCTTCAAGCTTCTAATCAAACCAGGATGAATCACTATGTAAGAAGCTTTATTTTGAACCATTAAACAGTGGGGAATCTTTCATGAAGTTGAATAAATCTCATAGGAGTTATGTTTAAGAAGTTATTCCACTTTCTAATCAATGTTTAGCCTGTTTGGACATATGTGAAGTTCTTCAAGATTCTAATAAAACCAGGATGAATTACTATGTAAGAAGCTTGATTTGGAACCATTAATCAGTGGAGAGTCTCCATTAAGTTGAATAAATCCCATAGGAGTTATGTTGAAGAAGTTATTCAACTTTCTACTCAGGATATCCATGTTTAGCCTGTTTGGACATATGGCAAGTTCTTCAAGCTTCTAATCAAACCAGAATGAATAACTATGTAAGAAGCTTAATTTAGAACCATTAATCAGTGGGGAGTCTTTCATGAAGTTGAATAAATCTCATAGGAATTATGTTGAAGAAGTTATTCCACTTTCTAATCAGGATATCCATGTTTAGCCAGTTTGGACATATGGCAAGTTCTTCAAGCTTCTAATCAAACCAGGATGAATCACTATGTAAAAAGCTTGATTTGGAACCGTTAACCAGTGCAGAGTCTCCATGAAATTGAATAAATCCCATAGGAGTTATGTTGAAGAAGTTATTCAACTTTCTACTCAGGATATCCATGTTTAGCCTGTTTGGACATATGACAAGTTCTTCAAGCTTCTAATCAACCAGGATGAATCAGTATGTAAAAAGCTTGATTTGGAACCGTTAATCAGTTGAGAGTCTCTATGAAGTTGAATAAATCCCATAGGAGTTATGTTGAAGAAGTTATTCAACTTTCTACTCAGGATATCCATGTTTAGCCTGTTTCAACATATTGCAAGTTCTTCAAGCTTCTAATCAAACCATAATGAATCAGTATGTAAGAAGCTTGATTTGGAACAGTTAATCAGTGGAAGCTTGATTTGGAACCGTTAATCAGTGAATAGTCTCCATGAAGTTGAATAAATCCCATAGGAGTTATGTTGAAGAAGTTATTCAACTTTTTACTCAGGATATCCATATTTAGCATGTTTGGACATATGGCAAGTTCTTCAAGCTTCTAATCAAACCAGGATGAATCACTATGTAAAAATCTTGATTCTGAACCGTTAACAGTGGAGAGTCTCTATGAAGTTGAATAAATCCCATAGAAGTTATGTTGAAGAAGTTATTCAACTTTCTACTCAGGATATCCATGTTTAGCCTGTTTGGACATATGGCAAGTTCTTCAAGCTTCTAATCAAACCAGGATGAATCAATATGTAAGAAGCTTGATTTGGAACCGTTAATCAGTGGAGAGTCTCTATGAAGTTGAATAAATCCCATAGGAGTTATGTTGAAGAAGTTATTCAACTTTTTACTCAGGATATCCATGTTTAGCCTGTTTGAACATATGACAAGTTCTTCAAGCTTCTAATCANCTAATCAAACCAGGATGAATCAATATGTAAGAAGCTTGATTTGGAACCGTTAATCAGTGGAGAGTCTCTATGAAGTTGAATAAATCCCATAGGAGTTATGTTGAAGAAGTTATTCAACTTTTTACTCAGGATATCCATGTTTAGCCTGTTTGAACATATGACAAGTTCTTCAAGCTTCTAATCAAACCAGGATGAATCACTATGTAAGAAGGTTGATTTGGAACCATTAATTTTTGTAGAGTCGTTCATGAAGTTGAATAAATCCCTTAGGAGTTATGTTAAAGAAGTTATTACACTTTGTAATCATGATATTCATTTTTAGCCTGTTTGGACATATGGCAAGTTCTTCAAGCTTCTAATCAAACCAGGATGAATCCATTTGTAAAAAAGCTTGATTTGGAACCATTAATCAGTGGGAGTCTTTCATGAAGTAGAATAAATCCCTTAGGAGTTATGTTAAAGAAGATATTCCACTATGTAATCAGGATATCCATGTTTAGCCTGTTTGAACATATGGCAAGTTCTTCAAGCTTTTAATCAAACCAGGATGAATCACTATGTAAAAAGCTTGATTTGGAACAGTTAATCAGTGTAGAGTCTCCATGAAATTGAATAAATCCCGTAGGAGGTATGTTGAAGAAGTTATTCAACTTTCTACTCAGGATATCCATGTTTAGCATGTTTGGACATATGAAAATTTCTTCAAGCTTCTAATCAAACCAGAATGAATCACTATGTAAGAAGCTTAATTTAGAACCATTAATCAGTGGGGTCTTTCATGAAGTTGAATAGATCTCATAGGAGTTATGTTGAAGAAGTTATTCTACTTTCTAATCAGGATATCCATGTTTAGCCAGTTTGGACATATGGCAAGTTATTCAAGCTTCTAATCAAACCAGGATGAATCACTATGTAAAAAGCTTTATTTGGAACCATTAATCAGTGGAGAATCTCTATGTAGTTAAATAAATCCCATTGGAGTTATGTTGAAGAAGTTATTCAACTTTCTACTTAGGATATCCATGTTTAGCCTGTTTGGACACATGACAAGTTCTTCAAGCTTCTAATCAAACCAGGATGAATCACTATGTAAGAAGCATGATTTGGAACCATTAATTAGTGGGAGTCTTTCATGAAGTTGAATAAATCCCTTAGGAGTTATGTTAAAGAAGGTATTCCACTTTGTAATCAATATATCCATGTTTAGCTTGTTTGGACATATGACAAGTTCTTCAAGCTTCTAATCAAACCGGGATGAATCACTATGTAAGAAGCTTGATTTGGAACCGTTAATCAGTGGAGAGTCTCCATGAAGTTGAATAAATCCCATAGGAGTTATGTTGAAGAAGTTATTCAACTTTTTACTCAGGATATCCATATTTAGCATGTTTGGACATATGGCAAGTTCTTCAAGCTTCTAATCAAACCAGGATGAATCACTATGTAAGAAGGTTGATTTGAAACCATTAATTAGTGAATTTTCGTTCATGAAGTTGAATAAATCCCTTAGGAGTTATGTTAAAGAAGTTATTACACTTTGTAATCAAGATATCCATGTTTAGTCTGTTTGGACATATGGCAAGTTCGTCAAGCTCCTAATCAAACCAGGATAAATCACTATGTAAGAAGCTTGATTTGGAACCTTTAATCAGTGGAGAGTCTCCATGAAGTTGAATAAATCCCATAGGAGTTATGTTGAAGAAGTTATTCAACTTTCTACTCAGGATATCCATGTTTAGCCCGTTTAGACATATGGCAAGTTCTTTAAGCTTCTAATCAAACCAGGATGAATCACTATATAAAGAAGATTGATTTGGAAACATTAATCAGTGGGAGTCTTTCATGAAGTTGAATAAATCCCTTAGGAGTTATGTTAAAGAAGATATTCCATTATGTAATCAGGATATCCATGTTTAGCCTGTTTGAACATATGGCAAGTTCTTCAAGCTTCTAATCAAACTAGAATGAATCACTATGTAAGAAGCTTGATTTGGAACTCTTAATCAGTGTAGAGTCTCCATGAAGTTGAATAAATCCCGTAGGAGTTATGTTGAAGAAGTTATTCAACTTTCTACTCAGGATATCCATGTTTAGCCTGTTTGGAAATATGGCAATTTCTTCAAGCTTCTAATCAAACCAGAATGAATCACTATGTAAGAAGCTTAATTTAGAACCATTAAGCAGTGGGGAGTCTTTTATGAAGTTGAATAAATCTCCTAGGAGTTATGTTGAAGAAGTTATTCAACTTTCTAATCAGGATATCCATGTTTAGCCAGTTTGGACATAGGGCAAGTTCTTTAAGATTCTAATCAAACCAGAATGAATCACTATGTAAGAAGTTAATTTAGAACCATTAATCAGTGGGGAGTCTTTCATGAAGTTGAATAAATCTCGTGGGAGTTATGTTGAAGAAGTTATTCCATTTTCTAATCAGGATATCCATGTTTAGCCTATTTGGACATATGGCAAGTTCTTCAAGCTTCTAATCAAACCAGAATGAATCACTATGTGAGAAGCTTAATTTAGAACCATTAATCAATGGGGAGTCTTTCATTAAGTTGAATAAATCTCATAGGAGTTACGTTGAAGAAGTTATTCCACTTTCTAATCAGGATATCCATGTTTAGCCAGTTTGGACATATGGCAAGTTCTTCAAGCTACTAATCAAACCAGGATGAATAACTGTGTAAGAAGCTTTATTTTGAACCACTAATCAGTGGGGAGTCTTTCATGAAGTTGAATAAATCTCATAGGAGTTATGTTGAAGAAGTTATTCAACTTTCTACTAAGAATATCCATGTTTAGCATGTTTGGACATATGGCAAGTTCTTCAAGATTCTAATCAAACCAGAATGAATCACTATGTAAGAAGTTAATTTAAAACAATTAATCAGTGGGGAGTCTTTCATGAAGTTGAATAAATCTCTTAGGAGTTATGTTGAACAAGTTATTCCACTTTCTAATCAGGATATCCATGTTTAGCCAGTTTGGACATATGGCAAGTTCTTCAAGCTACTAATCAAACCAGGATGAATCACTGTGTAAGTAGCTTTATTTTGAACCATTAATCAGTGGGGAGTCTTTCATGAAGTTGAATAAATCTCATAGGAGTTATGTTGAAGAAGTTATTCCACTTTCTAAACAGGATATCTATGTTTAGCCTGTTTGGACATATGGCAAGTTCTTCAAGCTTCTAATCAAACGAGGATGAATCACTATGTAAGAAGGTTAATTTGGAACCATTAATTAGTGGAAAGTCGTTCATGAAGTTGAATAAATCCCTTAGGAGTTATGTTAAAGAATTTATTCCACTTTCTAATCAGGATATCCATGTTTATCCTGTTTGAACATATGGCAAGTTCTTCAAGCTTCTAATCAAACCAGGATGAATCACAATGTAAGAAGCTTGATTTGGAACCATTAATCAGTGGAGAGTCGTTCATGAAGTTGAATAAATCCTTTAGGAGTTATGTTAGAAGTTATTACACTTTCTAATCAGGATATCCATGTGTAGCCAGTTTGGACATATGGCAAGTTCTTCAAGTTACTAATCATTAATTTAGAACCATTAATCAGTGGGGAGTCTTTCAATAAGTTGAATAAATCTCATAGGAGTTACGTTGAAGAAGTTATTCCACTTTCTAATCAGGATATCGATGTTTAGCCAGTTTGGACATATGGCAAGTTCTTCAAGCTTCTAATAAAACCAGGATGAATCACTATGTAAGAAGCTTGATTTGGAACCGTTAATCAGTGGAGAGTCTCCATGAAGTTGAATAAATCCCATAGGAGTTATGTTGAAGAAGTTATTCAACTTTCTACTCAAGATATCCATGTTTAGCATGTTTGAACATATGGAAAGTTCTTCAAGCTTCTAATAAAACCAGGATGAATCACTATGTAAGAATCTTGATTTGAAACAGTTAATCAGTGGAGAGTCTCCATGAAGTTGAATAAATCCCATAGGAGTTATGTTGAAGAAGTTATTCAACTTTCTACTCATGATATCCATGTTTAGCCTGTTTGGACAGACGGCAAGTTCTTCAAGCTTCTAATCAAACCTGGAAGAATTACTATGTAGGAAGCTTGATTTGGAACCATTAATCAGTGGAGAGTCTCCATGAAGTTGGATAAATCCCATAGGAGTTATGTTCAAGAAGTTATTCAACTTTCTACTCAGGATATCCATGTTTCGCATGTTTGGACATATGGCAAGTTCTTCAAGATTCTAATCAAACCAGAATGAATCACTATGTAAGAAGTTTAATTTAGAACTATTAATCAGTGGGGAGTCTTTCATGAAGTTGAATAAATCTCATAGGAGTTATGTTGAAGAAGTTATTCCACTTTCTAATCAGGATATCCATGTTTAGCCTATTTGGACATATGGCAAGTTCTTCAAGCTTCTAATCAAACCAGGATGAATCACTATGTAAAAAGCTTTATTTGGAACTGTTAATCAGTGGAGAGTCTCTATGAAGTTGAATAAATCCCATAGGAGTTATGTTGAAGAAGTTATTCAACTTTCTACTCAGGATATACATGTTTAGCCTGTTTGGACATATGACAAGTTCTTTAAGCTTCTAATCAAACCAGGATGAAGCACTATGTAAGAAGCTTGATTTGGAACCATTAATCAGTGTAGAGTCGTTCATGAAGTTGAATAAATCCTTTAGGAGTTATGTTAAAAAAGTTATTACACTTTCTAATTAGGATATCCATGTTTAGCCAGTTTGGACATATGGCAAGTTCTTCAAGCTTCTAATCAAACCAGGATGAATCACTATGTAAGAAACTTGATTTGGAACTGTTAATCACTGGAGAGTCTCCATGAAGTTGAATAAATCCCATAGGAGTTATGTTGAAGAAGTTATTCAACTTTCTACCCAAGATATCCATGTTTAGCCTGTTTGGACATATGGCAAGTTCTTCAAGCTTCTAATCAAACCAGGATAAATCATTAAGTAAAGAAGCTTGATTTGGAGCCATTAATAATTGGGAGTCTTTCATCAAGTTGAATAAATCCCTTAGTAGATATGTTAAAGAAGTTATTCCACTTTGTATTCAGGATATCTATGTTTAGCCTGTTTGGATATAGGGCAAGTTCTTAAAGCTTCTAATCAAACCAGGATGAATCACTATGTAAGAAGCTTGATTTGGAACCGTTAATCAGTGGAGAGTCTCCATGAAGTTGAATAAATCCCATAGGAGTTATGTTGAAGAAGTTATTCAACTTTCTACTCAGGATATCCATGTTTAGCATGTTTGGACATATGACAAGTTCTTCAAGATTCTAATCAAACCAGAATGAATCACTATGTAAGAAGTTAATTTAAAACAATTAATCAGTGGGGAGTCTTTCATGAAGTTGAATAAATCTCATTGGAGTTATGTTGAAGAAGTTATTACACTTTCTAATCAGGATATCCATGTTTAGCCTATTTGGACATATGGCAACTTCTTCAAGCTTCTAATCAAACCAGGATGAATCAGTATGTAAGAAGGTTGATTTGGAACCATTAATTAGTGTAGAGTCGTTCATGAAGTTGAATAAATCCCTTAGGAGTTATGTTAAAGAAGTTATTACACTTTGTAATCAGGATATTCATGTTTAGCCTATTTGGACATATGGCAAGATCTTCAAGCTTCTAATAAAACCAGGATGAATCACTATGTAAAGAATCTTGATTTGGAACCATTAATTAGTGGGAGTCTTTGATGAAGTTGAATAAATCCCTTAGGAGTTATGTTAAAGAAGGTATTCCACTTTGTAATCAATATATCCATGTTTAGCTTGTTTGGATATATGACAAGTTCTTCAAGCTTCTAATCAAACCAGGATGAATCACTATGTAAGAAGCTTGATTTGGAACCGTTAATCAGTGGAGAGTCTCCATGAAGTTGAATAAATCCCATAGGATTTATGTTGAAGAAGTTATTTAACTTTTTACTCAGGATATCCATATTTAGCCTGTTTGGACATATGGCAAGTTCTTCAAGCTTCTAATCAAACCATGATGAATCACTATGTAAGAAGGTTGATTTGAAACCATTAATTAGTGAATTTTCGTTCATGAAGTTGAATAAATCCCTTAGGAGTTATGTTAAAGAAGTTATTACACTTTGTAATCAAGATATCCATGTTTAGTCTGTTTGGACATATGGCAAGTTCGTCAAGCTCCTAATCAAACCATGATAAATCACTATGTAAGAAGCTTGATTTGGAACCTTTAATCAGTGGAGAGTCTACATGAAGTTGAATAAATCCCATAGGAGTTAGGTTGAAGAAGTTATTCAACTTTCTACTCAGGATATCCATGTTTAGCCCGTTTAGACATATGGCAAGTTCTTTAAGCTTCTATTCAAACCAGGATGAATCACTATATAAAGAAGATTGATTTGGAACCATTAATCAGTGGGAGTCTTTCATGAAGTTGACAAAATCCCTTAGGAGTTATGTTAAAGAAGATATTCCACTATGTAATCAGGATATCCATGTTTAGCCTGTTTGAACATATGGCAAGTTCTTCAAGCTTCTAATCAAACCAGAATGTAAGAAGCTTGATTTGGAACTCTTAATCAGTGTAGAGTCTCCATGAAGTTGAATAAATCCCGTAGGAGTTATGTTGAAGAAGTTATTCAACTTTCTACTCAGGATATCCATGTTTAGCCTGTTTGGAAATATGGCAAGTTCTTCAAGCTTCTAATCAAACCA
>MU106661.1:57263-98962 GCA_012274485.2 Sinapis alba
ATGTTTAGCCTGTTTGGACATATGGCAAGTTCTTCAAGCTTCTAATCAAACCAGGATGAATCACAATGTAAGAAGCTTGATTTGGAACCATTAATCAGTGTAGAGTCTACATGAAGTTGAATAAATCCCATAGGAGTTATGTTGAAGAAGTTATTCAACTTTCTACTCAAGATATCCATGTTTAGCCTGTTTGGACATATGGCAAGTTCTTCAAGCTTCTAATAAAACAAGAATGAATAACTATGTAAGAAGCTTAATTTAGAACCATTAATCAGTGGGGAGTCTTTCATGAAGTTGAATAAATCTCTTAGTAGTTATGTTAAAGAAGTTATTCCACTTTGTATTCAAAATATCCATGTTTGGCATCTTTGGATATTTGGCAAGTTCTTTAAGCTTCTAATCAAACCAGAATGAATCACTATGTAAGAATCTTGATTTGGAACAGTTAATCAGTGGAGAATCTCCATTAAGTTAAATAAATCCCATAGGAGTTATGTTGAAGAAGTTATTCAACTTTCTACTCAGGATATCCATGTTTAGCATGTTTGGACATATGGCAAGTTCTTCAAGCTTCTAATCAAAACAGAATGAATCACTATGTAAGAAGCTTAATTTAGAACCATTAATCAGTGGGAAGTCTTTCTTGAAGTTGAATAAATATCATTGGAGTTATGTTAAAAAGTTATTCCACTTTCTAATCAGGATATCTATGTTTAGCCAGATTGGACATATGGCAAGTTCTTCAAGCTACTAATCAAACCAAGATGAATCACTGTGTAAGAAGCTTTATTTTGAACCATTAATCAGTGGGGTGTCTTTCATGAAGTTGAATAAATCTCATAGGAGTTATGTTTAAGAAGTTATTCCACTTTCTAATCAGGATGTCCATGTTTAGCCTGTTTGGACATATGGCAAGTTCTTCAAGCTTCTAATCAAACAAGGATGAATCACAATGTAAGAAGCTTGATTTGGAACCATTAATCAGTGGAGATTCTACATGAAGTTGAATAAATCCCATAGGAGTTATGTTGAAGAAGTTATTCAACTTTCTACTCAAGATATCCATGTTTAGCCTGTTTGGACATATTGCAAGTTCTTCAAGCTTCTAATAAAACAAGAATGAATAACTATGTAAGAAGCTTAATTTAGAACCATTAATCAGTGGGGAGTCTTTAATGAAGTTGAATAAATCTCTTAGTAGTTATGTTAAAGAAGTTATTCCACTTTGTATTCAAAATATCCATGTTTAGCATCTTTGGATATGTGGCAAGTTCTTCAAGCTTCTAATCAAACCAGAATGAATCACTATGTAAGAATCTTGATTTGGAACCGTTAATCAGTGGAGAGTCTCCATTAAGTCAAATAAATCCCATAGGAGTTATGTTGAAGAAGTTATTCAACTATCTACTCAGGATATCTATGTTTAGCCTGTTTGGATATATGGCAAGTTCTTCAAGCTTCTAATAAAACCAGGATGAATCACTATGTAAGAAGCTTGATTTGGAACCGTTAATCAGTGGAGAGTCTCCATGAAGTTGGATAAATCCCATAGGAGTTATGTTGAAGAAGTTATTCAACTTTCTACTCAGGATATCCATGTTTAGCATGTTTGGACATATGGCAAGTTCTTCAAGATTCAAATCAAACCAGAATGAATCACTATATAAGAAGTTTAATTTAGAACCATTAATCAGTGGAGAGTCTCCATGAAGTTGAATAAATCCCATAGGAGTTATGTTGAAGAAGTTATTCAACTTTCTACTCATGATATCCATGTTTAGCCTGTTTGGACATATGGCAAGTTCTTCAAGCTTCTAATTAAACCAGGATAAATAACTATGTAAGAAGCTTGATTTGGAAACGTTAATCAGTGGAGAGTCTCTATTAAGTTGAATAAATCCCATAGAAGTTATGTTGAAGAAGTTATTCAACTTTCTAATCAGGATATCCATGTTTAGCATATTTGGACATATGACAAGTTCTTCAAGCTTCTAATCAAACCAGGATGAATCACTATGTAAGAAGCTTAATTTAGAACCATTAATCAGTGGGAAGTCTTTCATGAAGTTGAATAAATATCATAGGAGTTATGTTGAAGAAGTTATTCCACTTTCTAATATGGATATCCATGTTTAGCCAGTTTGGACATATGGCAAGTTCTTCAAGCTACTAATCAAACCAAGATGAATCACTGTGTAAGAAGCTTTATTTTGAACCATTAATCAGTGGGGAGTCTTTCATGAAGTTGAATAAATCTCATAGTAGTTATGTTTAAGAAGTTATTCCACTTTCTAATCAGGATATCCATGTTTAGCATGTTTGGACATATGGCAAGTTCTTTAAGCCTCTAATAAAACCATATTGAATCACTATGTAAGAAGCTTGATTTGGAAATGTTAATCAGTGGAGAGTCTCCCTGAAGTTGAATAAATCCCATAGGAGTTTTGTTGAAGAAGTTATTCAACTTTCTACTCAGGATATCCATGTTTAGCCTGTTTGGGCTATATGGCAAGGTCTTCAAGCTTCTAATCAAACAAGAATGAATCACTATGTAAGAAGTTTAATTTAGAACCGTTAATCAGTGGGGAGTATTTCATGAAGTTGAATAAATCTCTTAGGAGTTATGTTGAAGAAGTTATTCCACTTTCTAATCAGGATATCCATGTTTAACCTGTTTTGACATATGGCAAGTTCTTCAAGCTTCTAATCAAACCAGGATGTATCACTATGTAAAAAGCTTGATTTGGAACCGTTAATCAGTGGAGAGTCTCTATTAAGTTGAATAAATCCCATAGGAGTTATGTTGAAGAAGTTATTCCACTTTCTAATCAGGATATCCATGTTTAGCCTATTTGGACACNCCATGTTTAACCTGTTTTGACATATGGCAAGTTCTTCAAGCTTCTAATCAAACCAGGATGTATCACTATGTAAAAAGCTTGATTTGGAACCGTTAATCAGTGGAGAGTCTCTATTAAGTTGAATAAATCCCATAGGAGTTATGTTGAAGAAGTTATTCCACTTTCTAATCAGGATATCCATGTTTAGCCTATTTGGACACATGGCAAGTTCTTCAAGCTTCTAATCAAACCAGAATGAATCACTATGTAAGAAGCTTAATTTAGAACCATTAATCAGTGGGAAGTCTTTCATGAAGTTGAATAAATCTCATAGGAGTTATGTTGAAGAAGTTATTCCACTTTCTAATCAGGATATCCATGTTTAGCCAGTTTGGACATATGGCAAGTTCTTCAAGCTACTAATCAAACCAAGATGAATCACTGTGTAAGAAGCTTTATTTTGAACCAGTAATCAGTGGTGAGTCTTTCATGAAGTTGAATAAATCTCATAGGAGTTATGTTAAAGAAGTTATTCAACTTTCTACTCAGGATATCCATGTTTAGCCTGTTTGGGCTATATGGCAAGGTCTTCAAGCTTCTAATCAAACAAGAATGAATCACTATGTAAGAAGTTTAATTTAGAACCATTAATCAGTGGAGAGTCTCCATGAAGTTGAATTAATTCCATAGAAGTTATGTTGAAGAAGTTATTCAACTTTCTACTCACGATGTCCATGTTTAGCATGTTTGGACATATGGCAAGTTCTTCAAGCTTCTAATCAAACCAGGATGAATCACAATGTAAGAAGCTTGATTTGGAACCATTAATCTGTGGAGAGTCTACATGAAGTTGAATAAATCCCATAGGAGTTATGTTGAAGAAGTTATTCAACATTCTACTCAAGATATCCATGTTTAGCCTATTTGGACATATGGCAAGTTCTTCAAGCTTCTATTCAAACCAGAATGAATCACTATGTAAGAAGCTTAATTTAGAACCATTAATCAGTGGGAAGTCTTTCGTGAAGTTGAATAAATCACATAGGAGTTATGTTGAAGAAGTTATTCCACTTTCTAATCAAGATATCCATGTTTAGCCAGTTTGGACATATGGCAAGTTCTTCAAGCTACTAATCAAACCAAGATGAATCACTGTGTAAGAAGCTTTATTTTGAACCATTAATCAGTGGGGAGTCTTTCATGAAGTTGAATAAATCTCATAGGAGTTATGTTTAAGAAGTTATTCCAGTTTCTAATCAAGATATACATGTTTAGCATGTTTGGACATATGGCAAGTTCTTTAACCTTCTAATCAAACCATATTGAATCACTATGTAAGAAGCTTGATTTGAAACCGTTAGTCACTTGAGACTCTCCATGAAGTTGAATTAATTCCATAGAAGTTATGTTGAAGAAGTTATTCAACTTTCTACTCACGATGTCCATGTTTAGCCTTTTTGGACATATGGCAAGTTCTTCAAGCTTCTAATCAAACCAGGATGAATCACAATGTAAGAAGCTTGATTTGGAACCTTTATTCAGTGGAGAGTCTACATGAAGTTGAATAAATCCCATAGGAGTTATGTTGAAGAAGTTATTCAACTTTCTACTCAAGATATCCATGTTTAGCCTGTTTGGACATATGGCAAGTTCTTCAAGCTTCTAATCAAACCAGAATGAATCACTATGTAAGAAGCTTAATTTAGAACCATTAATCAGTGGGAAGTCTTTCATGAA
This sequence comes from Sinapis alba, assembly GCA_012274485.2. Lineage (NCBI taxonomy): Eukaryota > Viridiplantae > Streptophyta > Magnoliopsida > Brassicales > Brassicaceae > Sinapis > Sinapis alba. The sequence continues at coordinate 61,841 of MU106661.1, forward strand.
GTTGAATAAATCTCATAGGAGTTATGTTGAAGAAGTTATTCCACTTTCTAATCAGGATATCCATGTTTAGCCAGTTTGGACATATGGCAAGTTCTTCAAGCTACTAATCAAACCAAGATGTATCACTCTGTAAGAAGATTTATTTTGAACCATCAATCAGTGGGGAGTCCTTCATGAAGTTGAATAAATCTTATAGGAGTTATGTTTAAGAAGTTATTCCACTTTCTAATCAGGATATCCATGTTTAGCCTGTTTGGACATATGGCAAGTTCATTAAGCTTCTAATCAAACCATATTGAATCACTATGTAAGAAGCTTCATTTGAAACCGTTAATCAGTGGAGAGTCTCCATGAAGTTGAATTAATTTCATAGAAGTTATGTTGAAGAAGTTATTCAACTTTCTACTCAGTATGTCCATGTGTAGCCTGTTTGGACATATGGCAATTTCTTCAAGCTTCTAATTAAACCAGGATGAATCACTATGTAAGAAGCTTGATTTGGAACCATTAATCAGTGGGGATTCTTTCATGAAGTTGAATAAATCCCATAGGAGTTATGTTGAAAAAGTTATTCAACTTTCTACTCAAGATATTCATGTTTAGCCTATTTGGACATATGGCATGTTCTTCAAGCTTCTAATCAAACAAGAATGAATCACTATGTAAGAAGCTTAATTTAGAACCATTAATCAGTGGGGAGTCTTTCATGTAGTTGAATAAATCTCTTAGTAGTTATGTTAAAGAAGTTATTCCACTTTCTAATCAGGTTATCCATGGTTAGCATGTTTGGACATATGGCAAGTTCTTTAAGCTTTTAATAATACCATATTGAATCACTATGTAAGAAGCTTGATTTGGAAACATTAATCAGTGGAGAGTCTCCCTGAAGTTGAATAAATCCCATAGGAGTTATGTTTAAGAAGTTATTCAACTTTCTACTCAGGATATCCATGTTTAGCCTGGATGGGCTATATGGCAAGTTCTTCAAGCTTCTAATCAAACAAGAATCAATCACTATGTAAAAAGTTTAATTTAGAACCATTAATCAGTGGGAAGTCTTTCATGAAGTTGAATAAATCTCTTAGGAGTTATGTTGAAGAAGTTATTCCACTTTCTAATCAGGATATCCATGTTTAACCTATTTATACATATGGCAAGTTCTTCAAGCTTCTAATTAAACCAGGATGTATCACTATGTAAAAATCTTGATTTAGAACCGTTAATCAGTGGAGAGGCTCTATTAAGTTGAATAAATCCCATAGGAGTTATGTTGAAGAAGTTACTCCACTTTCTAATCAAGATATCCATGTTTAGCCTATTTGGACATGTGGCAAGTTCTTCAAGCTTCTAATCAAACCAGAATGAATCACTATGTAAGAAGCTTAATTTAGAACCATTAATCAGTGGGAAGTCTTTCATGAAGTTGAATAAATCTCAAAGGAGTTAGGTTGAAGAAGTTATTCTACTTTCTAATCAGGATATCCATGTTTAGCCAGTTTGGACATATGGCAAGTTCTTCAAGCTACTAATCAAACCAAGATGAATCACTGTGTAAGAAGCTTTATTTGAACCATTAATCAGTGGGGAGCCTTTCATGAAGTTGAATAAATCTCAAGAGTTATGTTTAAGAAGTTATTCCACTTTCTAATCAGGATATCCATGTTTAGCATGTTTGGGCATATGGCAAGTTCTTTAAGCTTCTAATCAAACAATATTGAATCACTATGTAAGAAGCTTGATTTGAAACCGTTAATCAGTGGAGAGTTTCCATGAAGTTGAATTAATTCCATAGAAGTATGTTGAAGAAGTTATTCAACTTTCTACTCAGGATATCTATGTTTAGCCTGTTTGGATATATGGCAAGTTCTTCAAGCTTCTAATCAAACCAGGATGAATCACTATGTAAGAAGCTTGATTTGGAACCATTAATCAGTGGAGAGTCTCCATGAAGTTGGATAAATCCCATAGGAGTTATGTTGAAGAAGTTATTCAATTTTCTACTCAGGATATCCATGTTTAGCATATTTGGACATATGGCAAGTTCTTCAAGATTCTAATCAAACTAGAATGAATCAGTATGTAAGAAGTTTAATTTAGAACCATTAATCAGTGGGGAGTCTTTCATGAAGTTGAATAAATCCCATAGGAGTTATGTTGAAGAAGTTATTCCACTTTATAATCAGGATATCCATGTTTAGCCTATTTGGACATATGGCAAGTTCTTCAAGCTTCTAATGAAACCAGAATGAATCACTATGTAAGAAGCTTAATTTAGAATAATTTATCAGTGGGAAGTCTTTCATGAAGTTGAATAAATCTCATAGGAGTTATGTTGAAGAAGTTATTCCACTTTCTAATCAGGATATCCATGTTTAGCCAGTTTGGATTTATGGCAAGTTCTTCAAGCTACTAATCAAACCAAGATGAATCACTGTGTAAGAAGCTTTATTTTGAACCATTAATCAGTGGGGAGTCTTTCATGAAGTTGAATAAATCTCATAGGAGTTATGTTTAAGAAGTTATTCCATTTTCTAATCAGGATATCCATGTTTAGCCTGTTTGGACATATGACAAGTTCTTTAAGCTTCTAATCAAACCATATTGAATCACTATGTAAGAAGCTTGATTTGAAATCGTTATTCAGTGGAGAGTCTCCATGAAGGTGAATTAATTTAATAGAAGTTATGTTGAAGAAGTTATTCAACTTTCTACTCAGGATGTCCATGTTTAGCATGTTTGGACATATGGCAAGTTCTTCAAGCTTCTAATCAAACCAGGATGAATCACAATGTAAGAAGCTAGATTTGGAACCGTTAATCAGTGGAGAGTCTACATGAAGTTGAATAAATCCCATAGGAGTTATGTTGAAGAAGTTATTCAACTTTCTACTCAAGATATCCATGTTTAGCATGTTTGGACATATGACAAGTTCTTCAAGCTTCTAATCAAACAAGAATGAATCACTATGTAAGAAGCTTAATTTAGAACCATTAATCAGTGGGGATTCTTTCATGAAGTTGAATAAATATCTTAGTAGTTATGTTAAAGAAGTTATTCCACTTTGTATTCAAAATATCCATGTTTAGCATGTTTGGATATATGGCAAGTTCTTCAAGCTTCTAATCAAACCAGGATGAATCACTATGTAAGAAGCTTGATTTGAAACCGTTAATCAGTGGAGAGTCTCCATGAAGTTGGATAAATCCCATAGGAGTTATGTTGAAGAAGTTATTCAACTTTCTACTCAGGAGATCCATGTTTAGCATGTTTGGACATATGGCAAGTTCTTCAAGATTCTAACCAAACCAGAATGAATCACTATGTAAGAAGTTTAATTTAGAACCATTAATCAGTGGGGACTCGTTAATGAAGTTGAATAAATCTCATAGGAGTTATGTTGAAAAAGTTAATCCACTTTCTAATCAGGATATCCATGTTTAGCCTATTTGGACATATGGCAAGTTCTTCAGGCTTCTAATCATACCAGAATGAATCACTATGTAAGAAGCTTAATTTAGAACCATTAATCAGTGGGAAGTATTTCATGAAGTTGAATAAATCTCATAGGAATTCTGTTGAAGAAGTTATTCCACTTTCTAATCAGGATATCCATGTTTAGCCAGTTTGGACATATGGCAAATTCTTCAAGCTACTAATCAAACCAAGATGAATCACTGTGTAAGAAGCTTTATTTTGAACTATTAATCAGTGGGGAGTCTTTCATGAAGTTGAATAAATCCTATAGGAGTTATGTTTAAGAAGTTATTCCACTTTTAATCAGGATATCTATGTTTAGCCTGTTTGGACATACAACAAGTTCTTCAAGCTTCTAATCAAACCAGGATGAATCACTATGTAAGAAGCTTGATTTGGAAACGTTACTCAGTGGGGAGTCTTTCATGAAGTTGAATAAATCTCTTAGGAGTTATGTTGAAGAAGTTATTCCACTTTCTAATTAGGATATCCATGTTTAACCTGTTTTGATATATGGCAAGTTCTTTAAGCTTCTAATCAAACCAGGATGTATCACTATGTAAAAAGCTTGATTTGGAACCTTTAATCAGTGGAGAGTCTCTATTAAGTTGAATAAATCCCATAGGAGTTATGTTGAAGAAGTTATTCAACTTTCTACTCAAGATATCCATGTTTAGTCTGTTTGGACATTTGGCAAGTTCTTTAAGCTTCTAATCAAACAAGAATGAATCACTATGTATGAAGCTTAATTTAGAACCATAATCAGTGGGGATTCTTTCATGAAGTTGGATAAATCTAATAGGAGTTATGTTGAAGAAGTTATTCCACTTTGTAATCAGGATATCCATGTTTAGTCTGTTTGGACATATGGCAAGTTCTTCAAGCTTCTAATCAAACCATGATGAATCACTATGTAAGAAGCTTGATTTGGAACCATTAATCAGTGGAGAGTCGTTCATGAAGTTGAATAAATCCCTTAGGAGTTATGTTAAAGAAGTTATTACACTTTGTAATCAAGATATCCATGTTTAGACTGTTTGGACATATGACAAGTTCTTCAAGCTTCTAATCAAACCAGGATGAATCACTATGTAAGAAGCTTGATTTGGAACCATTAATCAGTGGAGAGTCTCCATGAAGTTGAATAAATCCCATAGGAGTTATGTTGAAGAAGTTATTCAACTTTCTACTCAGGATATCCATGTTTAGCTTCTTTGGACATATGGCAAGTTCTTCAAGCTTCTAATCAAACAAGAATGAATCACTATGTAAGAAGCTTAATTTAGAACCATTAATCAGTGGGGAGTCTTTCATGAAGTTGAATAAATCTCTTAGGAGTTATGTTAAAGAAGTTATTCGACATTGTATTCAGAATATCCATGTTTAGCATGTTTGGATATATGGCAAGTTCTTCAAGCTTCTAATCAAACAAGAATGAATCACTATGTAAGAAGCTTAATTTAGAACCATTAATAAGTGGGGAGTCTTTCATGAAGTTGAATAAATCTCATAGGAGTTATGTTGAAGAAGTTATTCCACTTTCTAATCAGGATATCCATTTTTAGCCTATTTGGACATATGGCAAGTTCTTCAAGCTTCTAATCAAACCAGAATGAATCACTATGTAAGAAGCTTAATTTAGAACACTTAATCAGTGGGAAGTCTTTTATGAAGTTGAATAAATCTCATAGGAGTTATGTTGAAGAAGTTATTCCACTTTCTAATCACGATATCCATGTTTAGCCAGTTTGGATATATGTCAAGTTCTTCAAGCTACTAATCAAACCAAGATGAATCACTGTGTAAGAAGCTTTATTTTGAACCATTAATCAGTGGGGAGTCTTTCATGACGTTGAATAAATCTCATAGGAGTTATGTTTAAGAAGTTATTCCACTTTCTAGTCAGGATATCCATGTTTAGCCTGTTTGGACATATGACAAGTTCTTTAAGCTTCTAATCAAACCATATTGAATCACTATGTAAGAAGCTTGATTTGAAACCGTTAATCAGTGGAGAGTCTCCATGAAGTTAAATTAATTTCATAGAAGTTATGTTGAAGAAGTTATTCAACTTTCTACTCAGGATGTCCATGTTTAGCCTGTTTGGACATATTGCAAGTTCTTCAAGCTTCTAATCAAACCAGTATGAATCACAATTTTAGAAGCTTGATTTGGAACCGTTAATCAGTGGAGAGTCTCCATGAAGTTGATTAAATCCCATAGGAGTTATGTTGAAGAAGTTATTCAATTTTCTACTCAGGATATCCATGTTTAGCTTGTTTGGACATATGGCAAATTCTTCAAGCTTCTAATCAAACCAGAATGAATCACTTTGTAAAGAAGGTTGATTTGGAACCATTAATAAGGGGATTCTTTCATGAAGTTGAATAAATCCCTTAGGAGTTATGTTACTGAAGTTTTCCACTTTGTAATCCATGTTTAGCCTATTTGGACATATGGCAAGTTCTTCAAGCTTCTAATCAAACCGGGATGAATCACTATGTAAGAAGCTTGATTTGGAACCGTTAATCAGTGGAGACTCTCCATGAAATTTAATAAATCCCATAAAAGTTATGTTGAAGAAGTTATTCAACTTTCTACTCATGATATCCATGTTTAGCCTATTTGGACATATGGCAAGTTCTTCAAGCTTCTAATCAAACCAGGATGAGTCACTGTGTAAGAAGCTTGATTTGGAACAATTAATCAGTGGGTATTCTTTCAAGAAGTTGTGTAAATCTCATAGGAGTTATGTTGAAGAAGTTATTCCACTTTCTAATTATGATATCCATGTTTAGCCTGTTTGGACATATGGCAAGCTCTTCAAGCTTCTAATCAAACTAGAATGAATCACTAAGTAAGAAGCTTGATTTGGAACCGTTAATCAGTGGAGAGTCTCCATGAACTTGAATAAATCCCATAGGAGTTATGTTGAAGAAGTTATTCAACTTTCTACTCATGATATTCATGTTTACCATGTTTGGACATATGGCAAGTTCTTCAAAAGCTTCTAATAAAACCAGAATGAATCACTATGTAAGAAGCTTAATAGTGGGGAGTCATTCATGAAGTTGAATAAATCTCATAGGAGTTATGTTGAAGAATTTATTCCACTTTCAAATCACGATATCCATGTTTAGCATGTTTGGATATATGGCAAGTTCTTTAAGCTTCTAATCAAAGAAGAATGAATCACTATGTAAAAGCTTAATTTAGAACCATAATCAGTGGGGATTCTTTCATGAAGTTGGATAAATCTCATAGGAGTTATGTTGAAGAAGTTATTCCACTTTGTAATCAGGATATCCATGTTTAGCTTGTTTGGACATATTGTAAGTTCTTCAAGCTTCTAATCAAACCAGGATGAATCACTATGTAAGAAGCTTGATTTGGAACCATTAATCAGTGGAGAATCGTTCATGAAGTTGAATAAATCCCTTAGGAGTTATGTTAAAAAGTTATTACACTTAGTAATCAAGATATCCATGTTTAGACTGAGTGGACATATGACAAGTTCTTCAAGCTTCTAATCAAACCAGGAAGAATCATTATCTAAGAAGCTTGATTTGGAACCGATAATCAGTGGAGAGTCTCCATGATGTTGAATAAATTCCATAGGAGTTATGTTGAAGAAGTTATTCAACTTTCTACTCAGGATATCCATGTTTAGCTTGTTTGGACATATGACAAGTTCTTCAAGCTTCTAATCAAACAAGAATGAATCACTATGTAAGAAGCTTAATTTACAACCATTAATCAGTGGGGAGTCTTTGATGAAGTTGAATAAATCTCTTAGGAGTTATGTTAAAGAAGTTATTCCACTTTCTATTCAAAATATCCATGTTTAGCATGTTTGGATATATGGCAAGTTCTTGAAGCTTCTAATCAAACCAGGATGAATCACTATGTAAGAAGCTTGATTTGGAACCGTTAATCAGTGGAGTGTCTCCATTAAGTTGAATAAATCCCATAGGAGTTATGTTGAAGAAGTTATTCAACTTTCTACTCAGGATATCCATGTTTAGCATGTTTGGACATATGACAAGTTCTTCAAGCTTCTAATTAAACCAGAATGAATAACTATGTAAGAAGCTTCATTTAGAACCATTAATCAGTGGGGAGTCTTTCATGAAGTAGAATAAATCTCATAAGAGTTATGTTGAAGAAGTTAATCCACTTTCTAATAAGGATATCTATGTTTAGCCAGTTTGGACATATGGCAAGTTCTTCAAGCTTCTAATCAAACCAGGATGAATCACTATGTAGGAAGCTTGATTTGAAACCATTAATCAGTGGAGAGTCTCCATGAAATTGAATATATCCCATAGGATTTATGTTGAAGAACATATTCCACTTTCTAATCAAGATATCCATGTTTAGCTTGTTTGGACATATGGCAAGTTCTTCAAGCTTCTAATCAAACCAGGATGAATCACTGTGTAAGAAGATTTATTTTGAACCATTAATCAGTGGGGAGTCTTTCATGAAGTTGAATAAATCTCATAAGAGTTATTTTTAAGAAGTTATTCCACTTTCTAATGAGGATATCCATGTTTAGCCTGTTTGGATATATGGCAAGTTCTTTAAGCTTCTAATCAAACCAGATTGAATCACTATGTAAGAAGCTTGATTTGAAACATCAAGTTGAACCAGGATGAATCACTATGTAAGAAGATTAATTTAGAACCATAATCAGTGGGGATTCTTTCATGAAGTTTGATAAATCTCATAGGAGTTATGTTGAAGAAGTTATTCCACTTTGTAATCAGGATATCCATGTTTAGCCTGTTTGGACATATGGCAAGTTCTTCGAGCTTCTAATCAAACCAGGACGAATCACTATGCAAGAAGCTTGATTTGGAACCGTTAATCAGTGGAGAGTCGTTCATGAAGTTGAATAAATCCCATAGGAGTTATGTTGAAGAAGTTATTCAACTTTTTCTACTCGGGATATCCATGTTTAGCTTCTTTGGACATATGGCAAGTTCTTTAGGTTTCTAATCAAACAAGAATGAATCACTATGTAAGAAGCTTAATTTAGAACCATTAATCAGTGTGGAGTCTTTCATGAAGTTGAATAAATCTCTTAGGAGTTATGTTGAAAAAGTTATTCAACTTTCTACTCAAGAAATCCATGTTTAGTCTGTTTGGACATATGGCAAGTTCTTCAAGCTTCTAATCAAACCAGAATGAATAACTATGTAAGAAGCTTGATTTAGAACCATTAATAAGTGGGGAGTCTTTCATGAAGTTTAATAAATCTCATAGGAGTTATGTTGAAGAAGTTATTCCACTTTCTAATCAGGATATCTATGTTTAGCCAGTTTGGACATATGGCAACTTCTACAAGCTTCTAATCAAACCAGGATGAATCACTATGTAAGAAGGTTGAATTGGAAACTTTAATCAGTGGAGAGTCTCCATGAAGTTCAATAAATCCCATAGGAGTTATGTTGAAGAAGTTATTCAACTTTCTAATCAAGATATCCATGTTTAGCATGTTTGAACATATGGCAAGTTCTTCAAGCTTCTAATAAAACCAGGATGAATCACTATGTAAGAAGCTTGATTTCGAACAGTTAATCAGTGGAGAGTCTCCATGAAGTTGAATAAATCCCATAGGAGTTATGTTGAAGAAGTTATTCAACTTTCTACTCAGGATATCCATGTTTAGCTTGTTTGGACGTATGGCAAGTTCTTCAAGCTTCTAATCAAACAAGAATTAATCACTATGTAAGAAGCTTAATTTACAACCATTAATCAGTGGGGAGTCTTTCATGAAGTAGAATAAATCTCATAGCAGTTATGTTGAAGAAGTTATTCCACTTTCTAATCAGGATATCTATGTTTAGCCAGTTTGGACATATGGCAAGTTCTTCAAGCTTCTAATCAAACCAGGATGAATCACTATGTAAGAAGCTTGATTTGGAACCATTAATCAGTGGAGAGTCTCCATGAAGTTGAATAAATCCCATAAGAGTTATGTTGAAGAAGTTATTCAACTTTCTACTCATGATATCCTTGTTTAGCCTGTTTGGACATACAAAAAGTTCTTCAAGCTTCTAATCAAACCAGGATGAATCACTATGTAGGAAGCTTGATTTGAAACCATTAATCAGTGGAGAGTCTCCATGAAATTGAATATATCCCATAGGATTTATGTTGAAGAACATATTCCACTTTCTAATCAACATATCCATGTTTATCTTGTTTGGACATATGGCAAGTTCTTCAAGCTTCTAATCAAACCAGGATGAATCACTGTGTAAGAAGATTTATTTTGAACCATTAATCAGTGGGGAGTGTTTCTTGAAGTTGAATAAATCTCATAGGAGTTATGTTTAAGAAGTTATTCCACTTTCTAATCAAGATATCCATGTTTAGCATGTTTGAACATATGGCAAGTTCCTCAAGCTTCTAATAAAACCAGGATGAATCACTATGTAAGAAGCTTGATTTCGAACAGTTAATCAGTGGAGAGTCTCCATGAAGTTGAATAAATCCCATAGGAGTTATGTTGAAGAAGTTATTCAACTTTCTACTCAAGATATCCATGTTTAGCTTGTTTGGACATATGGCAAGTTCTTCAAGCTTCTAATCAAACAAGAATGAATCACTATGTAAGAAGCTTAATTTACAACCATTAATCAGTGGGGAGTCTTTCATGAAGTTGAATAAATCTCTTAGGAGTTATGTTAAAGAAGTTATTCCACTTTCTATTCAAAATATCCATGTTTAGCATGTTTGTATATATGGCAAGTTCTTGAAGCTTCTAATCAAACCAGGATGAATCACTATGTAAGAAGCTTGATTTGGAACCGTTAATCAGTGGAGTGTCTCCATTAAGTAGAATAAATCCCATAGGAGTTATGTTGAAGAAGTTATTCAACTTTCTACTCAGGATATCCATGTTTAGTCTGTTTGGACATATGACAAGTTCTTCAAGCTTCTAATCAAACCAGAATGAATAACTATGTAAGAAGCTTAATTTAGAACCATTAATCAGTGGGGAGTCTTTCATGAAGTAGAATAAACCTCATAGGAGTTATGTTGAAGAAGTTATTCCACTTTCTAATCAGGATATCTATGTTTAGCCAGTTTGGACATATGGCAAGTTCTTCAAGCTTCTAATCAAACCAGGATGAATCACTATGTAAGAAGCTTGATTTGGAACCATTAATCAGTGGAGAGTCTCCATGAAGTTGAATAAATCCCATAGGAGTTATGTTGAAGAAGTTATTCAACTTTCTTCTCATGATATCCTTGTTTAGCCTGTTTGGACATACAACAAGTTCTTCAAGCTTCTAATCAAACCAGGATGAATCACTATGTAGGAAGCTTGATTTGAAACCATTAATCAGTGGAGAGTCTCCATGAAATTGAATATATCCCATAGGATTTATGTTGAAGAACATATTCCACTTTCTAATCAAGATATCCATGTTTAGCTTGTTTGGACATATGGCAAGTTCTTCAAGCTTCTAGTCAAACCAGGATGAGTCACTGTGTAAGAAGATTTATTTTGAACAATTAATCAGTGGGGAGTCTTTCATGAAGTTGTATAAATCTCATAGGAGTTATGTTGAAGAAGTTATTCCACTTTGTAATCGGGATATCCATGTTTAGCCTGTTTGGACATATGGCAAGTTCTTCAAGCTTGTAATCAAACATGATTGAATCACTATGTAAGAAGCTTGATTTGAAACTGTTAATCAGTGGAGGGTCTCCATGAAGTTGAATTAATTCCATAGAAGTTATGTTGAAGAAGTTATTCCACTTTGTAATCAGGATATCCATGTTTAGCCTGTTTTGACATATGGCAAGTTCTTCAAGCTTCTAATCAAACCAGAATGAATAATTATGTAAGAAGCTTGATTTGGAACAATTAATCAGTGGAGAGTCTCCATGAAGTTGAATAAATCCCATATGAGTTATGTTGAAGAAGTTATTCAACTTTCTACTCATGATATCCTTGTTTAGCCTGTTTGGACATACGACAAGTTCTTCAAGCTTCTAATCAAACCAGGATGAATCACTATGTAGGAAGCTTGATTTGGAACCATTAGTCAGTGGAGAGTCTCCATGAAATTGAATATATCCCATAGGATTTATGTTGAAGAATATATTCCACTTTCTAATCAAGATATAAATGTTTAGCTTGTTTGGACATATGGCAAGTTCTTCAAGCTTCTAATCAAATTAGGATGAATCACTGTGTAAGAAGATTTATTTTGAACCATTAACCAGTGGGGAGTCTTTAATGAAGTTGAATAAATCTCACAGGAGTTATGTTTAAGAAGTTATTCCACTTTCTAATCAGGATATCCATGTTTAGCCTGTTTGGACATATGGCAAGTTCTTCAAGCATCTAATAAAACCGGGATGAATCACTATGTAAGAAGCTTAATTTAGAACCATAATAAGTGGGGATTCTTTCATGAAGTTGGATAAATCTCATAGGAGTTATGTTAAAGAAGTTATTCCACTTTGTAATCAAGATATCCATGTTTACCCTGTTTGGACATATGGCAAGTTCTTCAAGCTTCTAATCAAACCAGGATGGATCACTGTGTAAGAAGCTTGATTTGGAACAATTAATCAGTGGGTATTCTTTCAAGAAGTTGTATAAATCTCATAGGAGTTATGTTGAAGAAGTTATTCCACTTTCTAATTAGGATATCCATGTTTAGCCTGTTTTGACATATGGCAAGCTCTTCAAGCTTCAAATCAAACTAGAATGAATCACTAAGTAAGAAGCTTGATTTAGAACCGTTAAACAATGGAGAGTCTCCATGAAGTTGAATAAATCCCATAGGAGTTATGTTGAAGAAGTTATTCAACTTTCTACTCAGGATATTCATGTTTACCATGTTTGGACATATGGCAAGTTCTTCAAGCTTCTAATAAAACCAGAATGAATCACTATGTAATAAGCTTAATAGTGGGGAGTCTTTCATGAAGTTGAATAAATCTCATAGGAGTTATGTTGAAGAAGTTATTCCACTTTCAAATCAGGATATCCATGTTTAGCATGTTTGGACATATGGCAAGTTCTTTAAGCTTCTAATCAAACAAGATTGAATCACTATGTAAGGAGCATAATTTAGAACCATAATCAGTTGGGATTCTTTCATGAAGTTGGATAAATCTCATAGGAGTTATGTTGAAGAAGTTATTCCACTTTGTAATCGGGATATCCATGTTTAGCCTGTTTGGACATATGGCAAGTTCTTCAAGCTTCTAATCAAACCAGGATGAATCACTATGTAAGAAGCTTGATTTGGAACCATTAATCAGTGGAGAGTCGTTCATGAAGTTGAATAAATCCCTTAGGAGTTATGTTAAAGAAGTTATTACACTTTGTAATCAAGATATCCATGTTCAGACTGTTTGGACATATGACAAGTTCTTCAAGCTTCTAATCCAACCAGGATGAATCATTATGTAAGAAACTTGATTTGGAACGATTAATCAGTGGAGAATCTCCATGAAGTTGAATAAATCCCATAGGAGTTATGTTGAAGAAGTTATTCAACTTTCTACTCAGGATATCCATGTTTAGCTTGTTTGGACATATGGCAAGTTCTTCAAGCTTCTAATCAAACAACAATGAATCACTATGTAAGAAGCTTAATTTAGAACCATTAATCAGTGGGGAGTCTTTCATGTAGTTGAATAAATCTCTTAGGAGTTATGTTAAGGAAGTTATTCCACTTTCTATTTAAAATATCCATGTTTAGCATGTTTGGATATATGGCAAGTTCTTCAAGCTTCTAATCAAACCAGGATGAATCACTATGTAAGAAGCTTGATTTGGAACCGTTAATCAGTGGAGAGTCTCCATTAAGTTGAATAAATCCCATAGGAGTTATGTTGAAGAAGTTATTCAACTTTCTTCTCAGGATATCCATGTTTAGCCTGTTTGGACATATGGCAAGTTCTTCAAGCTTCTAATCAAACCTGAATGAATAACTATGTAAGAAGCTTAATTTAGAACCATTAATCAGACGGGAGTCTTTCATGAAGTTGAATAAATCTCATACGAGTTATGTTGAAGAATTTATTCCACATTCTAATCAGGATATCCATGTTTAGCCAGTTTGGACATATAGCAAGTTCTTCAAGCTTCTAATCAAACCAGGATGAATCACTATGTAAGAAGATTGATTTGGAACTGTTAATCAGTGGAGAATCTCCATGAAGTTGAATAAATCCCATAGGAGTTATGTTGAAGAAGTTATTCAACTTTCTACTCAAGATATCCATGTTTAGCATGTTTGAACAAATGGCAAGTTCTTCAAGCTTCTAATAAAACCATGATAAATAACTATGTAAGAAGCTTGATTTGGAACAGTTAATCAGTGAAGAGTCTCCATGGACTTGAATAAATCCCATAGGAGTTATGTTGAAGAAGTTATTCAACTTTCTACTCATGATATCTTTGTTTAGCCTGTTTGGACATACGGCAAGTTCTTCAAGCTTCTAATCAAACCAGGATGAATCACTATGTAGGAAGCTTGATTTGGAACCAATAATCAGTGGAGAGTCTCCATGAAATTGAATATATCCCATAGGATTTATGTTGAAGAACATATTCCACTTTCTAATCATGATATCCATGTTTAGCTTGTTTGGACATATGGCAAGTTTTTCAAACCAGGATGAATCACTGTGTAAGAAGCTTGATTTGAAACTGATAATCAGTGGAGAGTCTCCATGAAGTTGAATTAATTCCATAGAAGTTATGTTGAAGAAGGTATTCCACTTTGTAATCAGGATATCCATGTTTAGCCTGTTTGGATATATGGCAAGTTCTTCAAGCTTCTAATCAAACCAGGATGAATCACTATGTAAGAAGCTTGATTTGGAACCATTAATCAGCGGAGAGTCGTTCATGAAGTTGAATAAATCCCTTAGGAGTTATGTTAAAGAAGTTATTACACTATGTAATCAAGATATCCATGTTTAGACTGTTTGGACATATGACAAGTTCTTTAAGATTCTAATCAAATCAGGATGAATCACTATGTAAGAAGCTTGATTTGGAACCGTTAATCAGTGGAGAGTCTCCATGAAGTTGAATAAATCCCATAGGAGTTATGTTGAAGAAGTTATTCAACTTTCTACTTAGGATATCCATATTTAGCCTGTTTGGACATATGGCAAGTTCTTCAAGCTTCTAATCAAACTGGGATGAATCACCATGTAAGAAGCTTGATTTGGAACCGTTAATTAGTGGAGAGTCTCCATGAAGTTTAATAAATCCCATAAAAGTTATGTTGAAGAAGTTATTCAACTTTCTACTCATGATATCCATGTTTAGCCTATTTGGACATATGGCAAGTTCTTCAAGCTTCTAATCAAACCAGGATGAATCACTGTGTAAGAAGCTTGATTTGGAACAATTAATCAGTGGGTATTCTTTCAAGAAGTTGTATAAATCTCATAGGAGTTATGTTGAAGAAGTTATTCCACTTTCTAATTAGGATATCCATGTTAAGTCTGTTTGGACATATGGCAAGCTCTTCAAGCTACTAATCAAACCAGAATGAATCACTAAGTAAGAAGCTTGATTTGGAACCGTAAATCAGTGGAGAGTCTCCATGAAGTTGAATAAATCCCATAGGAGTTATGTTGAAGAAGTTATTCAACTTTCTACTCAGGATATTCATGTTTACCATGTTTGGACATATGGCAAGTTCTAAAGCTTCTAATAAAACCAGAATGAATCACTATGTAAGAAGCTTAGTAGTGGGGAGTCTTTCATGAAGTTGAATAAATCTCATAGGATTTATGTTGAAGAAGTTATTTCACTTTGTAATCAGGATATCCATGTTTAGCCTGTTTGGACATATGGCGAGTTCTTTAAGCTTCTAATCAAACCACGATGAATCACTATGTAAGAAGCTTGATTTGGAACCATTAATCAGTGGAGAGTCGTTCATGAAGTTGAATAAATCCCTTAGGAGTTATGTTAAAGAAGTTATTACACTTTGTAATCAAGATATCCATGTTTAGACTGTTTGGACATATGACAAGTTCTTCAAGCTTCTAATCAAACCAGGATGAATCATTATGTAAGAAGCTTGATTTGGAACCATTAATCAGTGGAGAGCCTACATGATGTTGAATAAATCTCTTAGGAGTTATGTTAAAGAAGTTATTCAACTTTCTACTCAGGATATCCATGTTTCGCCTGTTTGGACATATGGCAAGTTCTTCAAGTTTCTAATCAAACCAGAATAAATAACTATGTAAGAAGCTTAATTTAGAATCATTAATCAGGGGGGAGTCTTTCATGAAGTTGAATAAATCTCATAGGAGTTATGTTGAAGAAGTTATTCCACATTCTAATCAGGATATCCATGTTTAGCCAGTTTGGACATATAAAAAAGTTCTTCAAGCTTCTAATCAAACCAGGATGAATCACTATGTAAGAAGCTTGATTTGGAACCGTTTATCAGTGGAGAATCTCCATGAAGTGGAATAAATCCCATATGAGTTATGTTGAAGAAGTTATTCAACTTTCTACTCAAGATATCCATGTTTAGATGGTTTGAACAAATGGCAAGTTCTTCGAGCTTCTAATAAAACCAGGATAAATAACTATGTAAGAAGCTTGATTTGGGACAGTTAATCAGTGGAGAGTCTCCATGAACTTGAATAAATCCCATAGGAGTTATGTTGAAGAAGTTATTCAACTTTCTACTCATGATATCCATGTTTAGCTTGTTTGGACATACGGTAAGTTCTTCAAGCTTCTAATCAAACAAGGATGAATCACTATGTAGGAAGCTTGACTTGGAACCATTAATCAGTGGAGAGTCTCCATGAAATTGAATATATCCCATAGGATTTATGTTGAAGAACATATTCCACTTTCTAATCAAGATATCCATGTTTAGCTTGTTTGGACATATGGCAAGTTTTTCGAGCTTCTAATCAAACCAGGATGAATCACTGTGTAAGAAGCTTGATTTGAAACTGATAATCAGTGGAGAGTCTCCATGAAGTTGAATTAATTCCATAGAAGTTATGTTGAAGAAGTTATTCCACTTTGTAATCAAGATATCCATGTTTAGCCTGTTTAGATATATGGCAAGTTCTTCAAGCTTCTAATCAAACCAGGATGAATCACTATGTAAGAAGCTTGATTTGGAACCATTAATCAGTGGAGAGTCGTTCATGAAGTTGAATAAATCCCTTAGGAGTTATGTTAAAGAAGTTATTACACTTTGTAATCAAGATATCCATGTTTAGACTGTTTGGACATATGACAAGTTCTTCAAGCTTCTAATCAAACCAGGATGAATCACTATGTAAGAAGCTTGATTTGGAACAGTTAATCAGTGGAGAGTCTCCCTGAAGTTGAATAAATCCCATAGGAGTTATGTTGAAGAAGTTATTCAACTTTCTACTCAGGATATCCATGTTTAGCCTGTTTGGACATATGGCAAGTTCTTCAAGCTTCTAATCAAACCGGGATGAATCACTATGTAAGAAGCTTGATTTGGAACCCTTAATCAGTGGAGAGTCTACATGAAGTTTAATAAATCCCATAAAAGTTATGTTGAAGAAGTTATTCAACTTTCTACTCATGATATCCATGTTTAGGCTATTTGGACATATGGCAAGTTCTTCAAGCTTCTAATCAAACCAGGATGAATCACTGTGCAAGAAGCTTGATTTGGAACAATTAATCAGTGGGTGTTCTTTCAAGTAGTTGGATAAATCTCATAAGAGTTATGTTGAAGAAGTTATTCCACTTTTTAATTAGGATATCCATGTTTAGCATGTTTGGACATATGGCAAGCTCTTCAAGCTTCTAATCAAACTAGAATGAATCACTAAGTAAGAAGCTTGATTTGGAACCGTTAATCAGTGGAGAGTCTCCATGACGTTAAATAAATCCCATAGGAGTTATGTTGAAGAAGTTATTCAACTTTCTACCCAGGATATTTATGTTTACCATGTTTGGACATATGGCAAGTTCTTCAAGCTTCTAATAAAACCAGAATGAATCACTATGTAAGAAGCTTAATAGTGGGGAGTCTTTCATGAAGTTGAATAAATCTCATAAGAGTTATGTTAAAAAAGTTATTCCACTTTCAAATCAGGATATCCATGTTTAGCATGTTTGGACATATGGCAAGTTCTTTAAGCTTCTAATCAAACAAGAATGAATCACTATGTAAGAAGCTTAATTTAGAACCATAATCAGTGGGGATTCTTTCATGAAGTTGGATAAATCTCATAGGAGTTATGTTGAAGAAGTTATCCCACTTTGTAATCAGGATATCCATGTTTAGCCTGTTTGGACATATGGCAAGTTCTTCAAGCTTCTAATCAAACCAGGATGAATCACTATGTAAGAAGCTTGATTTGGAACCATTAATCAGTGGAGAGTCGTTCATGAAGTTGAATAAATCCCTTAGGAGTTATATTAAAGAAGTTATTACACTTAGTAATCAAGATATCCATGTTTAGACTGTTTGGACATATGAAAAGTTTTTCAAGCTTCTAATCAAACCAGGATGAATCATTATGTAAGAAACTTGATTCGGAACCATTAATAAGTGGAGAGTCTCCATGAAGTTGAATAAATCCCATAGGAGTTATGTTGAAGAAGTTATTCAACTTTCTACTCAGGATATTAATGTTTAGCCTGTTTGGACATATGGCAAGTTCTTCAAGCTTGTAATCAAACCAGGATGAATCACTATGTAAGAAGCTTGATTTTGAACCGTTAATCAGTGGAGAGTCTCCATGAAGTTGAATAAATCCCATAGGAGTTATGTTGAAGAAGTTAATCAATTTTCTACTCAGGATATCCATGTTTAGCTTGTTTGGACATATGGCAAATTCTTCAAGCTTCTAATCAAACTAGTATGAATCACTTTGTAAAGAAGCTTGATTTAGCATGTTTAGCCTGTTTGGACATATGGCAAGTTCTTCAAGCATCTAATCAAACCGGGATGAATCACTATATAAGAAGCTTGATTTGGAACAGTTAATCAGTGGAGAGTCTCCATGAAGTTGAATAAATCCCATAAAAGTTACGTTGAAGAAGTTATTCAACTTTCTACTCAGGATATCCATGTTTAGCCTTTTTGGACATATGGCAAGTTCTTCAAGCTTCTAATCAAACCAGGATGAATCACTTTGTAAGAATCTTGATTTGGAACCATTAATCAGTGGGTATTCTGTCAAGAAGTTGTTTATATCTCATAGGAGTTATGATGAAGAAGTTATTCCACTTTCTAATTAGGATATCCATGTTTAGCCTGTTTGGACATATGACAAGCTCTTCAAGCTTCTAATCAAACTAGGATGAATCACTAACTAAGAAGCTTGATTTGGAACCGTTAATCAGTGGAGAGTCTCCAAGAAGTTGAATAAATCCCATAGGAGTTATGTTGAAGAAAATATTCAACTTTCTACTCAGGATATTCATGTTTAGCCTGTTTGGACATATGACAAGTTCTTCAAGCTACTAATAAAACAAGAATGAATCACTATGTAAGAAGCTTAATAGTGGGGAGTCTTTCATGAAGTTGAATAAATCTCATAGGAGTTATGTTGAAGAAGTTATTCCACTTTCAAATCAGGATATCCATGTTTAGCCTGTTTGGACATATGACAAGTTCTTTAAGCTTCTAATCAAACAAGAATGAATCACTATGTAAGAAGTTTAATTTAGAAACATTAATCAGTGTGGATTCTTTCATGAAGTCTGGTAAATCTCATAGGAGTTATGTTGAAGAAGTTATTCCACTTTCTAATCAGGATATCCGTGTTTAGCTTGTTTGGACATATGACAAGTTCTTCAAGATTCTAATCAAATCAGGATGAATCACTATGTAAGAAGCTTGATTTGGAACCGTTAACCAGTGGAGAGTCTCCATGAAGTTGAATAAATCCCATAGGATTTATGTTGAAGAAGTTATTCAACTTTCTACTCAGGATATCCATCTTTAGCATGTTTGGACATATGACAAGTTCTTCAAGCTTCTAATCAAACCAGGATGAATCACTATGTAATAAGCTTGATTGGGAACCATTAATCAGTGGATAGTCTTTCATGAAGTTGAATATATCCCTTAGCAGTTATGTTAAAGAAGTTATTACACTTTGTAATCAGGATATCCATGTTTAGC
The DNA here is from genome assembly GCA_012274485.2 of Sinapis alba. Classification (NCBI taxonomy): domain Eukaryota; kingdom Viridiplantae; phylum Streptophyta; class Magnoliopsida; order Brassicales; family Brassicaceae; genus Sinapis; species Sinapis alba. The sequence goes on from MU106661.1 coordinate 81,472, forward strand.
CTGTTTGGACATATGGCAAGTTCTTCAAGCTTCTAACCAAACCAGGATGAATCACTATATAAGAAGCTTGATTTGGAACTGTTAATCAGTGGATAGTCTCCATGAAGTTGAATAAATCCCATAGGAGTTATGTTGAAGAAGTTATTCAACTTTCTACTCAGGATATCCATGTTTAGCTTGTTTGGACCTATGGCAAGTTCTTCAAGCTTCTAATCAAAACATGATGAATCACTATGTAAAGAAGCCATATTTGGAACCATTATCAAGTGGGTAGACTTTCATTAAGTTGAATAAATCCCTTAGGACTTATGTTAAAGAAGTTATTCCACTTTGTAATCAGGATATCCATGTTTAGCCTGTTTGGACATATGACAAGTTCTTCAAGCTTCTAATCAAACCAGAATGAATTACTATGTAAGAAGCTTAATTTAGAACCATTAATTAAACTTGATTTGGAACCGTTATTCAGTGGAGAGTCTCCATGAAGTTGAATAAATCCCATAGGAGTTATGTTGAAGAAGTTATTCAACTTTTTACTGAGGATATCCATGTTTAGCATGTTTTGAAATATGGCAAGTTCTTCAAGCTTCTAATCAAACCAGGATGAATCACTATGTAAGAAGCCTAATTTAGAACCATTAATCAGTAGGGAGTCTTTCATAAAGTTGAATAAATCTGATAACAGTTTGGTTGAAGAAGTTATTCCACTTTCAAATCAGGATATCCATGTTTAGCTTGTTTGGACATATGGCAAGCTTTTCAAGCTTCTAATCAAACCAGGATGAATCACTATGTAAGAAGCTTGATTTGGAACCGTTAATCAGTGGAGAGTCTTTCATGAAGTTGAATAAATCCCTTAGGAGTTATGTTGAAGAAGTTATTCCACTTTCTAATCAGTATATCCATGTTTAGCCTGTTTGGACATATGGCAAGTTATTTATGCTTCTAATCAAACCAGGATGAATCACTATGTAAGAAGCTTGATTTGGAACCGTTAATCAGTGGAGAGACTCCATGAAGTTGAATAAATCCCATAGGAGTTATGTTAAAGAAGTTATTCAACTTTCTACTCAGGATATCCATGTTTAGCCTGTTTGGACATATGGCAAGTTCTTCAAGCTTCTAATCAAACCAGAATTAATCACTATGTAAGAAGCTTAATTTATAACCATTAATAGTGGGGAGTCTTTCATGAAGTTTAATAAATCTCATAGGAGTTATGTTGAAGAAGTTATTCCACTTTCTAATCAGGATATCCATGTTTAGCCTGTTTAGACATATGACAAGTTCTTCAAGCTTCTATTCAAACTAGGATGAATCACTATGTAAGAAGCTTGATGTAGAACCATTAATCAGTGGGGAGTCTTTCATAAAGTTGAATAAATCTCATAGGAGTTATGTTGAAGAAGTTATTCCACTTTCTAATCAAGATATCCATGTTTAGCCTGTTTGGACATATTGCAAGTTCTTCAAGATTCTAATCAAACCAGGATGAATCACTATGTAAGAAGCTTGATTTGTAACCATTAATCAGTGGGGAGTCTTTCATGAAGATGAATAAATCTCATAGGAGTTATGTTGAAGAAGTTATTCAACTTTCTACTCATGTTATCCATGTTTAGCCTGTTTGGACATATGGCAAGTTCTTCAAGCTTCTAATCAAACCAGAATTAATCACTATGTAAGAAGCTTAATTTATAACCATTAATAGTGGGGAGTCTTTCATGAAGTTGAATAAATCTCATAGGAGTTATGTTGAAGAAGTTATTCCACTTTCTAATCAGGATATCCATGTTTAGCATGTTTGGACATATGACAAGTTCTTCAAGCTTCTATTCAAACCAGGATGAATCACTATGTAAGAAGCTTGATGTAGAACCATTAATCAGTGGGGAGTCTTTCATGAAGTTGAATAAATCTCATAGGAGTTATGTTGAAGAAGTTATTCCACTTTCTAATCAGGATATCCATGTTTAGCCTGTTTGGACATATTGCAAGTTCTTCAAGATTCTAATCAAACCAGGATGAACCACTATGTAAGAAGCTTGATTTGTAACCATTAATCAGTGGGGAGTCTTTCATGAAGCTGAATTAATCTCATAGGAGTTATGTTGAAGAAGTTATTCAACTTTCTACTCAGGTTATCCATGTTTAGCCTGTTTGGACGTATGATAAGTTCTTCAAACTTCTAATCAAACCAGAATGAATCACTATGTAAGAAGATTAATTTAGAAAAATTAATTAGTGGGTATTCTTTCATGAAGTTGTATAAATCTCATAGGAGTTATGTTGAAGAAGTTTTTCCACTTTCTAATCAGAATATCCATGTTTAGCCAGTTTGGACATATGGCAAGTTCTTCAAGCTTCTAATCAAACCAGGATGAATCATTGTGTAAGAAGCTTGATTTGGTACCATTAATCAGTGGGTATTCTTTCATGAAGTTGTATAAATCTCATAAGAGTTATGTTGAAAAGTGAAGAACATGAAGAACAGAGAAGAACTAGAGAGAGAGTGTGTGAATTCGAAAATAGAGAGAGAATGTGAAGGAGGGAATGATTTCCTTAATTCATTTAGTTCTGGACATTTCAATATAATAGATGATACAAGTTGACTCTGGAAATAATAAAAAAATACTGTGCATACAAGTCAAACTGGCTTGGCCGGATGAGTGATAGTGACAGCCCCTTCTCTCTCTTCCTGATCCCAGCATGTGACTCCCTTTTGTCTCTTACCCCCAACGACTCTCTTCTCTTATTAACTCATTTCTGAGCCTTACGACACTCTCGACAAGATAGTATGCAAGCTGACTCCATTGCTTGCCTTCCACACCAAGTTGGGTCAAGATTAAGACACACTGATCAGAACACTCCTCTTGCTCTCTTATTTTATCCTTGCCATTCATTTTTCATCTCAACTCAATACTCCCCCTCAAGCTTGACCATGGGAACAGGTCAAGCTTGGAAACCATGAAGACCTCCCTCATTAAAAACCTTAGTATGGAGAACCCATTGGGAAAAAACCTTACCAAGGGAAAAAGAGTGGAGACTCCATGGTTAATAAGATCATGGCTGAAAGAGATCAATGAGTCCAAGTCAATGGTGAATGGACTCAATTGTCTTCTGTCTTGCTTCCTTAGTGAACACATCTACAATTTGATCTTCACTCATTGTGTAGCATGGCAGTATCACTCCTTGTGTAGCATGGCAGTATCACTCCTTGGACAATCATCTGCCTCACCTTGTGGCAATCCACCTCAATATGTTTTGTTCTCTCATGGAAAACAGAATTAGAGGCAATATGGATAGCTGCTTGATTGTCACAATGCATTGTCATAGGAGTGTTTGTCTCAATACCCAGATCCTTCAAGATGCCTTTAATCCAAACCAACTCGTTTGTCAGCTTCAACATAGCTCTATACTCAGCCTCAACACTTGAACAGGAGACAACCTTCTGCTTCTTACTCTTCCAAGTAACCAAGTTTCCTCCAATAAAAGTACAATACCCTGTGGTTGATCTTCTGTCCACTCTATCCCCTGCCCAATCAGCATCACAATACCCAGCAACCTCTGAACTCCCATTGCATCTCATCCAAACTCCTTGACCAGGTGATCCATTTAGATACCTCAATATCCTGTCAACCATGTTCCAATGATGCACTTTTGGAGCCTGCATGTGCTGACTTACTTGATTCACTGCAAAACATATATATGGCCTTGTGATAGTCAAGTAGATCAGCTTCCCAACCATCTTCCTATTAAGCGTAGCATCCTCAAACAATTGATTCTCTTCAATCTCCCCCTCAAGCAGAACTTTGTATCCTTCTTCAAGAGGTGTTTTAGCTGTCCTTCCTCCAACCTTGCATGTTTCCTTCAACATATCCAATGTATACTTCCTTTGGGAGAAGAATAATCCCTCCTTAGATCTGCAAATCTCAATCCCAAGAAAGTATTTCATCTCTCCCAAGTCTTTGACATCAAACACAGACTTGAGGAAGTCCTTAGTAGCTTGGATTCCTGCCTTATCACTACCAGTTATGATGAGATCATCCACATATACCAGTATGACTATAATCCCTGATGGTCCAGCAAGTGTGAAGAGAGTATGATCTAGTTCAGACTTCCTAAAACCTCTCCCATTGAGTGTTGTGCTCAGCTTGTTGTACCATGCTCTAGGAGACTGCTTCAATCCATATATGGCCTTCTTTAATATTAAAACATTCCTTGGCTTCACACGATCTTCAAGACCTGGAGGAGGGTGCATGTAAACTTCATCTTCAAGTTCTCCTTGCAAGAATGCATTCTTCACATCCATTTGCCACAAATCCCATTCCAAGTTTGTTGCAAGCGATAGCACAATCCGGATGGTGTGAAGCTTGGTGACAGGAGAAAATGTGTCAATGTAGTCTTTCCCATAGGTTTGAGTAAACCCTCTTGCTACCAGCCTAGTCTTGCACCTATCAATCTTTCCATTTGCAAGATACTTGATAGTGAAGATCCATCTACTTGTCACAGCCTTATTCCCTTTAAGCAGTTCACTTTCATACCAAGTATCATTTCTTATCATTGCATCCCTTTCATCACCTACTGAGTCTCTCCAGACCTTATACTTCATGGCTTCTTCATAGGACCTTGGTACTTCATTCTCATCCAAGTTACACATGAACACCATATGCTCTTCTGGAAAAGATGCAAATGAACACACTGCCTGAGATGGGTGAGCTACAGCCTGTGCATTGTAGTACAATCTTGTATTGACCCAATTTTATGGGTCTTTCCTCACTCTTGTACTTCTCCTCAATGGTGGAATCTCAGCTTGTACTTCTGCTTCAGTTTCTCCTTCAGTTTCATGCAACTCTTCTTGCTCATTTTCAATAGTCTGAGCTGAATTCTCTTTTTGTGTTGCATTTTGATCATGATGACTTGAATCCTCTTGGTGCTTCTCATGCACTCCTGATTCAGACTCACCCCCCCCCCCCTCATGATCAAAAGGGGTTGTTCTTTCAGCTTCTCCAGACTGGTTAGTAGGCGCCCTGCTCCTAGGTTCCTGATCCTGGGACATATTGATACCCAGACTCTAAAACACAATTCTCAGGTTTGTTGCCTTGTCTGATGGTGTCTGAGAAAGATCCTTCAACTCTTCCCATTTCTTTTCCTCATAATACCCTCTGGACTCCACGAGCTTAACATCTCCTGGCACAATACCCCTTCTGAGTTGTGGAGTAGCCAATGAACATGGCTTTAGTGCTCTTTGCATCCAGATTGCTTCTCTGTTCCCCTGGAATCAAGACATAGCATAGACACTAAAAGACTCGCAGATGGTCTATGTGTGGCTTATTCCTGTTCAACACTTCATAAGGAGACAGGTTCTTGAGAATTTTGGTAGGTGTCCGGTTGATAAGGTAACACGCAGTCAACACAACATCACTCCAAAAACGTTTTGGCACATTAGCATGGAACATCATTGATCTTGAAACCTCCATCAGATGTCTATTCTTCCTTTCAGCAACACCATTCTGTTGTGGAGTGTAAGGACAGCTGGTTTGATGTACTATGCCATGCTTTTCCAAATAGTCTCTGAATGCATGACTTGTGTATTCACCTCCATTGTCTGACCTTAGTACCTTCACAGTGGCATTGAAATGATTAGTCACATATGCTTGAAAATACACAAAGGCTTCTAATACTCTATCCTTAGAAGGCAACAATGTGATCCAAGTATACTTGGACTTCTCATCTATAAATGTCACAAAGTATTTCTGATTATCCCTAGACATGCATGGAGAAGTCCACACATCAGAATGAACTAAGTCAAAACAATGTTCATATATAGTATGTGATGTTGGAAAGACAGTTCTACAATGCTTCCCTAGGATTCAAGCTTCACATTCCAAGTGATTAAAGGACACAGTAGGCAGTATCAATTCAAGTGCAAGTGTATACGGATTACCCAATATAGCATGCCAAATAATACCATCACTCATATCAGAAGCACTACTCAAGCAACTAGAAGTAAAGGGTTTAGAAAACTTAGTGGTTTGAAGGTGGTATAGCTAGTTTTTGCTGTCTCCTCTGCCAATCACTTGCCCTGTTGTTAAATCTTGAAACTCAACTTCATTTGGCCTGAATACCACTTGACAATCCAAATCGACAGTTGCCTTCTTTACAAAGATTAAGTTTGATGTAAACTGAGGCAGATAAAAGGCAGCATATTCCTTATCAAACAACTTAAGGTTTCCTATCCCTTCTATTGGAATCCTATCACCATTTTCTATCATAACATTCCCTGTAGCATCCTTAATATCACTCATCAAACTCATATCACAGATCATATGATGGCTTGCTCCAGAATCAACTATGATAGGTTTAGCTGCTAAGGGATGTTTACCAGACTTCTTGGTGGTGACTAGAGCTTGAACAGCTGCAATGAAAGTCTTCCATTCACTTATGGTGATAGGACCATCAGGATCTGTCAGCTCATGCCTGCTTTATTCTACTTGTTCTTCCTTTAACTCGCTTATGAAAGCAGAATACATGGACTTGCCCTTAACCATTTATTGCTCAACCTTCTTGAGCCAACTCCTATCTGAACCATTATCCAGAGGTCTATGATGTCTCTTCTTCTTCCAATATCTTCCCTTGCTTCTTGTGTCCTTAGGAAGTCTATCTAGTCTTCTCTTCTTGTTGCGCTTCACCCTTTCAATACTACCAGGCTTCCTCTTCTCCTTAAACATTTGACAAGAACTTTGTTCCTTCTGAACTAGTGCACATACTGTGTCTAAGTCAGGAAGCCTCTCCTCTCTAAGAATATGCTTGACAAGCTGTTTGTAAGATGATTTTAGACTAAATAAGAGACTAAAGACAACATCTTGTTCCAGACTTTCTTGTAAGATCTCTGGATCTGTTGTACTTGGTCTTAACACCTTTAACTCAGACCATAGGCATCTAAACTTCCCTAGATGCTTGTTGAACTCTTCCTCTTCTTGTTTCAGGTTATTGATACCCCTCTTTACTTCAAAGACCCTACCCAGATTGTAGAGGTTCCCATAAACTGCTTCAAGACTTCCCATATCTCCTTGGCGGTTTCACAATGTATGTATGCTTCCAAGATAGAATCTGAGAGAGATTGTTGGATGATCTCAAGTGCTCTATTGTCTTCTTGGACCCACTTGTCTTCATCCCTCAGACCTGTTGTCTGAGCTTCATAAGTAGTCATCGCCTTTAAGGTTTCCACCTTTATATGACTACTCCACAGCCCACAGCTTTCTAAGGCTGTTTTAGCTAATCTTGACCACATCCAATAATTTTTGCCTTCAAGTGTCACTGGAATAATAGATCTGTTCTGAACTTCCATGGTTGGCTCTTTGGTTTCCATCAGATACCAACAATACCCAGGGAAAGGCAGAAGAGAACACAAAGACTTCCAACAACACATAAAACTTTAAGAACACAGAAACTGCAAGAACACAAAAACTTCAAGCTGAAAGCTGAAAGAACACAGATTTACGGAAAACACTCACACCTTTGAGCAACCTTGCTCTGATACCATGTAAGTTTATGAGATGTGTGAGTGTAGATACGATAAACAGAGAGAATAAGAGTGAGAATTAGAGATTCAGAGATTAACTAAGTGAAGAACATGAAGAACAAATAAGAACTAGAGAGAGAGTGTGTGAATTCGAAAATAGAGAGAGAATGTGAAGGAGGAAATGATTTCCTTAATTCATTTAGTTCTGGACATTACAATATAATAGATGATACAAGTTGACTCAGGAAATAATAAACAAAGACTGTGCATACAAGACAAACTGGCTTGGCCAGATGAGTGATAGTTGTTGACATGAAGGAGAAATATGCTGGATAAGATGAAGCAAAGGCAAAGCAATCCGAGAGGAGTGATTTGATTCCATCCGTACAACTTACCCACATGTGTCCTAACTTGGTTTGGAAGGCAAGTTATCTAACTTGGAGAATAAGCAACCAAATGGGAAGGATAGAAACAACTTGCACACGATTTCAGAAGGCAAAGGAGAGGTTCAAAAAATCTTGGAGCCGTTGGAGTTTATGGACAAGGGCAAGTCACATGTGATGGTTAAGGAGGAGAGAGGGAGTGGAGATGTCACTATCATCCGGCCTGCTGAGCCCTTTTGTCTTGTTACAGCAGCTTAGTTTGTTATTTCTTGTAGTCAACTTGTTTCCCTTTAAATTGGAGTGTAATCTGTTGCCAAATGAATCAAGGAAATATGTTCCTCTTTAATTTACTCTCTCTCTCTCTCTAATTCAAAGTCTCCTCTCTCCTCCGCTCTCTCTCACGATTTACTCTGCTTCTTCTCTGTTCTTACTCTGTTCTTACTCCATTGTACTCACAAATCTCTTATTCTTCTTCTAAATTTACATGGTATAATAGCCATAAATCTCTTGAACCTATCTTGGTAACTTCCGCAAGCTATTATACTCTGTACTTGGTTCTTTGTTCTTCAAGATTCACTCTCATACTCTGTTCTTGTCGAGTGAAAGATGGAGAGTAACAAACATATCAACGTACCAGTAACTCTTAAGAGGATTAACTATCTCTTATGGGCTAGGCTGGTGAAGACTGCCCTTGGTGGAAGAGGTTCATGGAGCCATGTCTCAACAGGAGAAGCTCCAAAACAAACCATCCAAGGAGAAGATGGAAAAGAGATGGTGGTAGCTGATGAAGACAAATGGGGTCAGGAGGACCTCATGGTGCTTTCTCTCATCCAAAGCTCTCTGGATCCAGCCATATTGGAGTCTTACTCATACTATGAGTCTACCAAATAACTATGGGAAACTCTTTACAAGGTATATGGAAATGTTTCCAACCTTACTAGAGTCTTTGAAGTGAAAAGAGCCATCAATGCTCTCAGTCAAGGAGACATGGAGTTTCAGTCTCACTTTGGCAAGTTTAGGTCTCGTTGGGCAGAGCTAGAGCTGCTGAGACGACCTACTGTTGATCCCTCAACCCTAAGTGCTAGGCGTGAAGAAGACAAGGTGTTTGGGTTGTTGCTTACTCTCAACTCATCCTACAATGGTCTCATCAAGCACATACTGAGGGCTGATAAACTACCATCACTTGATGAAGTATGCGCACAAATCCAGAAGTAGGAAGGGTCAGTGGGTTTGTTTGGAGGCAAAGGAGAGCTGGTTGTGGTTAATCAAGCTGAAACAGCTGCAGCAAACAAGGGTATATACAAGCATAAAGACAAGAGGTTCCTAATCTGTGATCATTGCAAGAAGAAAGGGCATATGAAAGATAAATGTTGGATATTACACCCACATCTGAAGCCAAACAAGTTCAGGGATCGTGGCTCTCAGTTCATGGACGCAAGAGCCAACTTCACAAATGATGTTGCTGGACCAGCCACCCCAAGCTTCAACAATGGTGTAGTAAGTGCAATGGCCTCCACATCAGTGTATTCCACGCCCATGACAAGCCAGGATGTGGTCCTCAAGAAATTTGACTTGGAGGCTCTCATCAAACTCTTTAAAGAGAACTCTGGTATTCCTAAAACTTTTGGTGTCTCTCTTAATGCTTCACCCATTGCTGATAGTTCAATGGATATTTTAAAACCTGCTAGGACATTAGTTATAGATTCTGGTGCATCACATCATATGATTAGTGATTCTAACTTAATTAGAAATGTCAAACCTTCTCTAGGGAATGTGATGATAGCAAATGGTGATAAAATTTCAATAAAGGGAATAGGTGAACTGAAACTGTTTGATAAAGTGTCTAATGCTTTCTATATGTCAACCTTTGCTTCAAACTTAGTTTTTGTGAAAAAGGTCACTAGTGAACTAAATTGACATGTTACATTCACTCCTAATGAGATTTACTTTCAGGATATTGAATCTAGTAGGTTGCTTGGCAAAAGTGTAACCAAGGGGGACTTGTACCTGCTTGAGGACACACGACCAGCATCTGATCTATCTTGTGCTTTTAATTATGTTTCTGAATTCCCTAAAGATGTAATATGGCATGCTAGATTAGGACACCCCCATTCTCGTGCCTTGAACATCTTGTTGCCTAGTGTTTCTTTTAAAAGTGATTTGAAGCTTGTATCTTAGGAAAACGTTGTAAGAGTGTGTTTCCTAAATCAGTGACTATCTATGACAATTGCTTTGATTTAATTCATTCTGATGTGTGGACTGCTCCATGTGCATCTAGAGAACAGCATAGATATTTTGTGACATTCATTGATGAAAAATCTAAATATACATGGATCAGTTTGTTACAATCAAAGAATAGGGTGCTAGAAGATTTTAAGAATTTTCAGAATTATATCACTAACCATTTCAATGTTAAGATCAAGATCCTTAGATCAGATAATGGGGGTGAATACACTAGCACATCCTTCAAGCAACACTTAGCCACACATGGGATCATTCACCAAACCAGTTGCCCTTACATACAACAACAAAATGGTGTGGCAGAAAGGAAGAATCGACACTTAATGGAGGTGGCCAGAAGTATGATTTTTCATCTAATGTACCTAAGAGATTTTGGGGAGATGCAGTTGTCACTGCCACTTATCTGATCAACCGCACACCCACAAGAGTACTCCTTGATGCCACTCCATATGAGGTACTAAATAAAACCAAACCAAATATAGATCACTTGCGTGTGTTTGGGTGTGTGTGCTTTGTTTTGGTACCAGGCGAGCTAAGAAACAAACTAGAGGCAAGGAGTACAAAGGCCATGTTTATTGGGTACTCAACACATCAGAAAGGGTACAAGTGCTATGTCCCAGAAACAAGGAGAGTTCTAGTATCCAGGGATGTTAAGTTCATGGAGTCAAAAGGCTACTATGATGAGAAGAGTTGGGGAGAACTCAAGGATCTATCTCAATCTGCCTCAGACAGAGCTAACAACCTGAGAGTAATTATGGAAAGGCTTGGTATCAGTTTACCAATGGAACCAGAGCAGGTCAGGGAGGTCCCAACACAAACTGTAGAAGAGACAGTAGAAGATGTTGGAGTCACTCACTCTGATCATGAGGGGGCCAGTGGAACTGAGCAGCCTGTGCAAGCTCAACATGAAGGACCATCAAGTCTTTATGATCATGATCAAAATGAGACTCCATCTGATGAGACACAAGTGGAAGAGACACAAGTGGGAGAACAAGGAGAAGAAAATGAAGCTGAACCTGAGCAGATACAACATGTGAGAAGGAGTACAAGAATCAGGAAACCAGCTTCAAACTGGATCAATACAAGGGTTACTTCAATGCTGAAGTTGTGGCTCATCCCATCAGTGATGTCTGCTCACTTGCACAATACCCCAAGGAGCATCAACTCTTCATCAGTGAGTTGGATCAAGAATACATTCCAAAAACCTATGAAGAAGCTATACAACATGAGGAATGGAAGGCTTCTGTTGGAGATTAGATAGGCACCATGATTAAAAATGATACATGGTTTGAAACTCAGCTTCCCAAAGGCAAGAAAGCAGTAACAAGTCGCCTCCTCTATACCATCAAGTATCAAGCTAATGGGAAGATATAAAGGAGAAAGACAAGTCTGGTGGCAAGGGGATATACCCAAGTGTATGGTGAAGATTATCTTGACACTTTTGCTCATGTGGCTAAGCTTCATACAATAAGGATCCTTCTATCCCTTTTTATCAACCTAGAGTGGGACTTATGGCAGATGGATGTGAAGAATGCCTTCCTTAACGGAGAATTGGAAGATGAAGTTTACATGAGACCACCTCCCGGCCTTGAGAGCATGGTTAAACCATGAAATGTCCTCAGACTAAAGAAGGCAATCTATGGCTTGAAGCAGTCCCCAAGGGCCTGGTATCATAAGTTGAGCACCACTCTCAATGGGAAAGGATTTGTGAAATCTGAAGCTGATCACACCCTCTTCACACTGACCAGCCAGCAAGGTATTATAGTCATCCTGGGAGAATTGAAGTACTTCTTAGGGATTGAAATATGCCGCTCTAAAGAGGGGCTTTTCTTATCCCAAAGGAAGTACACACTTGATATTTTAAATGAGGAAGGAAACCTTGGGAGTAGACAAGCCAAGAAACCATTGGAAAAAGGCTACAAGGTGCTGCGAGAGGGGGAGTATGAAGCTACTCCATTTGAAGATATCAAGAAGTATAGGAGGATGGTTAGCAAGCTTATCTATCTGACCATCACTCGGCCAGACCTATGCTTTTTTGTGAATCAAGTGAGTCAACACATGCAGGCTCCTAAGGTTCATCACTGGAATATGGTGGAAAGGATATTGAGATACTTGAGAGAGGCGCCTGGACAAGGGGTTTGGATGGCTTGTAATAGAAGCACTAAAGTTGTAGGATATTGTGATGCTGATTGGGCTGGAGACAGAGTTGATAGGAGATCAACCACAGCGTATTGCACCTTTATTGGAGGGAATCTAGTTACATGAAAGAGCAAGAAGAAGAAGGTAGTCTCGTGCTCAAGTGCTGAGACAGAGTATAGGTCCATGAGGAAGCTGACCAGGGAACTCATATGGATCAAGGGCTTCTAAAGGATTTGGTTATTGATATCAACACTCCAATGACCATGCATTGTGACAACCAGGCAGCAATACATTTCTTCATGTCAACTCAATACATGTTTAGCCTGTTGGACAAGCAGTGGAGCAGCAAGTGATACTTCCAACTTATACAAGAAGTGAAGATCAACTAGCTGACATTTTCACCAAGGCAGCTAGCAACAAGGTTTGTGAGTTCATTCACCCTAAGCCTGGACTCATAGACATCACGAGTCACTGATCCCCTTGCCATGGAGTATTCTATTCTTTTTCCTTTGCTTGGTTTTTTCCAAAGTGGTTTTTTCTAAGTAAAGGTTTTAATGAGGGAATGCTTCATGGTTTCCAAGCTTGACCAGTCCCTATGGTCAAGCTTGAGGGGGAGTGTTGAGATGAAAGAGAAATAGGCTGGATAAGATGAAGCAAAGGCAAAGCAATCCGAGAGGAGTGATTTGATTCCATCCGTACAACTTACCCATATGTGACCTAACTTGAATAAATCTCATATGAGTTATGTTGAAGTAGTTATTCCACTTTCAAATCAAGATATCCATGTTTAGCTTGTTTGGACATATGGCAAGTTCTTCAAGCTTCTAATCAAACCATGATGAATCACTTTGTAAGAAGCTTGATTTGGAACCATTAATCAGTGGAGAGTCTCCATGAAGTTGAATATATCCCATAGGATTTTTGTTGAAGAACATATTCCACTTTCTAATCAAGATTTCTATGTTTAGCCTGTTTGGACATATGGGAAGCTCTTCATGCTTCTAATCAAACCAAGATGAATCACTATGTAAGAAGCTTAACTTAGAACCATTAATCAGTAGAGAGTCTTTCATGAAGTTAAATAAATCTCATAGGAGTTATGTTGAAGAAGTTTTTCAACTTTCAAATCAGGATATCCATGTTTAGCATGTTTGGACATATGGCAAGTTCTTCAAGCATCTAATCAAACCAGGATGAATCACTATGTAAGAAGCTTGATTTGAAACCATTAATCAGTGGAGAGTCTCCATGAAGTTGAATATGTCCCATAGGATTTTTGTTAAAGAACATATACCACTTTCTAATCAAGATATCCATGTTTAGCCCTTTTGGACATATGGCAAGCTCTTCAAGCTTCTAATCAAACCAGGATGAATCACTATGTAAGAAGATTGATTTGGAACCGTTATTCAGTGGAGAGTCTCCATGAAGTTGAATAAATTCCATAGGAGTTATGTTGAAGAAGTTATTAACATATTTAGCATGTTTAGCATGTTTGAACATATGGCAAGTTCTTCAAGCTTCTAATCAAACCAGGATGAATCACTATGTAAGAAGCTTGATTTGGAACCATTAATCAGTGGGTAGTCTTTCATGAAGTTGAATAAATCCCTTAGGAGTTATGTTGAAGAAGTTATTCAACTTTCTACTCAAGATATCAATGTTTAGCTTGTTTGGACATATGGCAAGTTCTTCAAGCTTCTAAGCAAACCAGGATGAATCACTATGTAAGAAGCTTGATTTAGAACCATTAATCAGTAGGGAGTCTTTCATGAAGTTGAATAAATCTCATAGGAATTATGTATAAGAAGTTATTCCACTTTATAATCAGGATATCCATGTTTAGCTTGTTTGGACATATGGCAAGTTCTTCAAGCTTCTAATCAAACAAGGATGAATCACTATGTTAGAAGTTTGATTTGGAACCGTTAATCACTGGAGAGTCTCCAAGAAGTTGAATAAATCCCTTAGGATTTATGTTAAAGAAGTTATTCCCCTTTGTAATCAGGATATCCATGTTTAGCCTGTTTGGACATATGGCAAGTTCTTCAAGCTTCTAATCAAACCAGGATGAATCACTATGTAAGAAGCTTGATTTGGAACCATTAATCAGTGGAGAGTCTCCATGAAGTTGAATATATCCCATAGGATTTATGTTGAAGAAGTTGTTCAACTTTCTACTCATGATATCAATGTTTAGCCTGTTTGGACATATGGCAAGCTTTTCAAGCTTCTAATCAAACCAGGATGAATCACTATGTAAGAAGCTTGATTTGGAACCATTATTCAGTGGAGAGTCTCCATGAAGTTGAATAAATCCTATAAGAGTTATGTTGAAGAAGTTATTCAAATTTATGCTCATGATATCCATGTTTAGCATGTTTGAACATATGGCAAGTTCTTCAAGCTTCTAATCAAACCAGGATGAATCACTTTGTAAGAAGCTTGATTTGAACCATTAATCAGTGGGTAGTCTTTCATGAAGTTGAATAAATCCCTTAGGAGTTATGTAGAAGAAGTTATTCCACTTTGTAATCATGATATCCATGTTTAGCCTGTTTGGATATATGGCAAGTTCTTCAAGCTTCTAATCAAACCAGGATGAATCACTATGTTAGAAGCTTGATTTGGAACCATTAATCACTGGAGAGTCTCCAAGAAGTTGAATAAATCCCTTAGGATTTATGTTAAAGAAGTTATTCCCCTTTGTAATTAGGATATCCATGTTTAGCATGTTTGGACATATGGCAAGTTCTTCAAGCTTCTAATCAAACCAAGATGAATCACTATGTAAGAAACTTGATTTGGAACCGTTAATCAGTTGAGATTCCACTTTGTAACTAGGATATCCATGTTTTACCTGTTTGGACATATGGCAAGCTCTTCAAGCTAGTAATATAACCAGGATGAATCACTATGTAAGAAGCTTGATTTAGAACCATTAATCAGTAGGCAGTCTTTCATGAAATTGAATAAATATCATAGGAGTTACGTTGAAGAAGTTATTCCACTTTCAAATCAGGATATCCATGTTTAGCTTGTTCGGACATATAGCAAGTTCTTCAAGCTTCTAATCAAACCAGGATGAATCACTATGTAAGAAGCTTGATTTGTAACCATTAATAAGTGGGGAGTCTCCATGAAGTTGATTATATCCATAGGATTTATGTTGAAGAACATATTCCACTTTGTAATCAGGATATCCATGTTTAGCCTGTTTGGACATATGGCAAGTTCTTCAAGCTTCTAATCAAACCAGCATGAATCACTATGTAAGAAGATTGATTTGGAACCGTTAATCAGTGGAGAGTCTCCATGAAGTTGAATAAATCTCTTAGGAGTTATGTTAAAGAAGTTATTCCACTTTGTAATAAGTATATCCATGTTTAGCCTGTTTGGACATATGGCAAGTTCTTCAAACTTGTAATCAAACCAGTATGAATCAATATGTAAGAAGCTTAATTTAGAACCATTAATCAGTAGGGAGCCTTTCATGAAGTTGAATAAATCTCATAGGAGTTATGTTGAAGAAGTTATTCTACTTTCAAATCAGGATATCCATGTTTAGCTTGTTTGGACATATTGCAAGTTCTTCAAGCTTCTAATCAAACCAGGATGAATCACTATGTAAGAAGCTTGATTTGGAACCATTAATCAGTGGAGAGTCTCCATGAAGTTAAATATATCCCATAGGACTTATGTTGAAGAACATATTCCACTTTCTAATCAAGATATTCATGTTTAGCCTGTTTGGACATATGGCAAGCTCTTCAAGCTTCTAATCAAACCAGGAAGAATACCTATGTAAGAAGCTTGATTTGGAACCGTTATTCAGTGGAGAGTCTCCATGAAGTTGAATAAATCTCATATAAGTTATGTTGAAGAAGTTATTCAACTTTATACTCAGGATATCCATGTTTAGCATGTTTGGACATATGGCAAGTTCTTCAAGCTTCTAATAAAACCAGGATGAATCACTATGTAAGAAGCTTGATTTGGAACCGTTAATCAGTGGAGAGTATACATGAAGTTGAATATATCCCATAGGATTTATGTTGAAGAACATATTCCACTTTCTAATCAAGATATCCATGTTTAGCATGTTTGGACATATGGCAAGCTCATGAAGCTTCTAATCAAACCAGGAAGAATCACTATGTAAGAAGTTTGATTTGGAACCGTTATTCAGTAGAGAGTCTCCATGAAGTTGAATAAATCTCATAGGAGTTATATTGAAGAAGTTATTCAACTTTCTACTCAAGATATCCATGTTTAGCATGTTTGGACATATGGCAAGTTTTTCAAGCTTCTAATCAAACCAGGATGAATCACTATGTAAGAAGCTTGATTTGGAACTATTAGTCAGTGGGGAGTCTTTCATGAAGTTGAATAAATCCCTTAGGAGTTATGTTGAAGTAGTTATTCCCCTTTGTAATCAGGATATCCATGTTTAGCCTGTTTGGACATATGGCAAGTTCTTTAAGCTTCTAATCAAACCAGGATAAATCACTATGTAAGAAGCTTGATTTGGAACCGTTAATCAGTGGAGAGTATCCATGAAGTTGAATATATCCCATAGGATTTATGTTGAAGAACATATTCCACTTTCTAATCAAGATATCTATGTTTAGCCTGTTTGGACATATGACAAGTTCTTCAAGCTTCTAATCAGACCAGGATGAATCACTATGTAAGAAGCTTGATTTGGAACCATTAATCAGTGGGTAGTCTTTCATGAAGTTGAATAAATCTCTTAGGAGTTATGTTGAAGAAGTTATTCCACTTTGTAATCAGGATATCCATGTTTAGCCTGTTTGGACATATCGCAAGTTCTTAAGGCTTCTAATCAAACCAGGATGAATCACTATGTAAGAAGCTTGATTTGGAACCGTTAATCAGTGGAGAGTCTCCATGAAGTAGAATAAATCCCTTAGGAGTTATTTTAAAGAAGTTATTCCACTTTGTAATCAAGATAACCATGTTTGGCATGTTTGGACATATGGCAAGTTCTTCAAGCTTCTATTCAAACCAGGATGAATCACTATGTAAGAAGCTTGATTTGGAACCAGTAATCAGTGGGGAGTCTTTCATGAAGTTGAATAAATCCCTTAGGAGTTATGTGGAAGAAATTATTCTACTTTGTAATCATGATATCCATGTTTAGCCTGTTTGGACATATGGCAAGTTCTTCAAGCTTCTAATC
>MU106662.1:0-58103 GCA_012274485.2 Sinapis alba
CAATTAGTTAGGAGGACGTGACTAGAAGATAATATTTAGGAATTAGAGAAGAAGGCGTGATTATTAAAGGGTTGAGATTGTGTGATAGGGTTGATCGGCAGTTGCAATTTATTTGCTATATTTGGTAATTAGTGATTTATTTAGGCAAATGCATAGTTGGTTCTTATCTAAGTGCATATGCATTCTTGTTGTCACTTTTGACTTACAGTTAGCAGCCTCTCCTAAATTTGCAGATAAATGTGATGACTAACTTACTATATTGGCTTTTTATAAATAAAAAAGGAAGTTTACTAAAATGACAAAAATTAATTGTGTTATTACTAGAATGACTCATATTTTTAGAAAATTATTAGAATATTTTTGGTTATATAGTTATAATAATTTTTTTTTACGAAAGTATCCTTAACATTTGATCGACGACAGATTTATTTTCAAAAAATAAATCTATCAAGTAATAAGTCTGTTTATAAAATCTGTATAGAAAAAGAAAAAAAAATACCCTTGAATAGTCCTAAAATTTTTTTGTCACAAAAATAGTCTTGAAAGAAGAAAATGACCAAAAAGATTTCATTAAAGAGGTAAACATACACTTATACCCTTATGATTAACTATTCTAGACTTAGGGTTTAGAGTTAAAGGGTGAATTTTAGGGTTAGAGTTCCAAATTTCAAAAAATAAGAAATTAAAATTAAAATTTTCAAAACGAAAATGATATTTTGGTCATTTTTTCTTTGAACTCTATTTTTGTGACAAAAAGTTTTAAATTGGCTATTTTAGAGAATTGCCCAAAAAGAAATTCACTGTTAAATAGTGTCAGTCTTTCTTAGAAATATCAGATTTATTCCCACAGCAGATTTAATTGTCTGATTTGAATAGAAAATAGATTTTTAAGAGTATGTATGTCGAATGAGGTGGCATATATATTATAAATGGTAGATTTATGTGGTCAACCTATTTTTTATGTACCAACTTATTTTCTTACAATAGAGTTATATATCTGACTTAAAATTGTTGGTAGACTTTTTATTTATGTGGTGGCAGATTTTTAATTTATGTTGTGGTAGATTTATTGACATAAATCTGGATTTATGTAAACCAATTTTCTATTTCGACCGAGTTTACATTACTTTCGAATCGGTTTATTTTAGGTTAATTAAGATCAAAATTAGTTAAAATTGTTCTCTTCGTGGTGGTTTAGTCACTTGTTGTAATCTTTATTGTTTGAATAAATATGGATCACTTGTTACAATATTTATTTATAGTGTAATTAAGATTAGAAGTATGTCTAAGTTTTTTTTTGTATAGGATCATTGTTGTTGGTGATTATTTTTAGTTGTGTGTAATTAAATTTTTGAAACTTGTGGGCGTGTAACTTCCAAATATCCAAGTTACTGAGCCAACAGCAAGACACATTGGACTAAAACTGCCGGTCGCTATGTTACCTATTGTTATGTTGTAGAAGCAAAAAAGCTTTGTGGGTTTAGAGTAAAAACGCTCAGAGCTATGAAAACATAAGACAATTGTTTTTGTGCAAACGTTTAACAAAATTCTTTGTTAGATCTAATAATTGAAAACCTCAACACCATCTTTTAGTATCATATACTGTTAGTGTGCAATGGGAAAGTTCTCGTGAGCACTTGCAATGAATTAGTGGTTCAGACCGTTCTTGTGGCTCATCATTGAGATAGGTTGAGAACATAACCAAATTAAGTCAAATCCCAAGAGTTGATTTGGTTCATACTCGTCTTTCTGATGGACGAAAGAATCGTTCTAAGTTTATGAAAGTGGCCAAATACAAATAGAAAGGAATAATTCTTCTACGAGTGTAGAAAATAAATTAGAAAATATGATGACAACAACTTCAAAATAAAATATGTTTGTTTATGAAGTAGGGAGCTACAGATTTATATATAGCTTTGACTCCTTATAACTAAACTCTACTCAAAGTCTCAAGTTACCGAGCCCTCTATTATTGCGGGCTCAGATCATAACTCACACAACACTTCTCAGTAAGATCTGTTAGGATTTTTTAATCCAATACCACCAAAGTTCCTCTTTCCACTTGACTGTGAACGGTCTGAACTAAATTCCCAAAAATCTGATGAACGGTTTGAACCTCCTTAACCGCCAGAATAAAAGTTGGCTGATCCTCCTAAACGATCACCACCATATCTACCACCACCACCATAACCACCTGAACGACAATACATTTTCTTCCTTTACCATGAGCCTGCAAAGGAAAAAGTGTACTACAAAACCTTGCAATACATAAACATGACTGATCAATAGCAAGAAAAATCACAACAAGAAGCATACCTCTACAAGAGGACCAATAATAAATGCTTTTCCATAAGAATCTTGGTTTTAAATGTCGAATGGCAAGGATTGGCGAAAGAAGGCACAACACTCGCCACTCGCCATGGCGTTTCATGGCGATCGCCTCTCGTTTCAGCCGCTCAAAAGGTACTTTATACTCCTAATACCATCAATTATATGAACCTTTGACAAATACATAG
Organism: Sinapis alba; assembly: GCA_012274485.2. Taxonomy (NCBI): domain Eukaryota; kingdom Viridiplantae; phylum Streptophyta; class Magnoliopsida; order Brassicales; family Brassicaceae; genus Sinapis; species Sinapis alba. The sequence goes on from MU106662.1 coordinate 2,517, forward strand.
TAAATAGAAAACCAAAACCATTTTTATTCATAAAATAAACGTCACAAAGCCAAAACACAAAATGAAGCCATAAAACCGAAACCAAAACATAATCTAATGTAAAGAAAAACAATTCAAAGCAGAATACATAACACCAACAATCTAAAACTCAGTTTCAGAGTCATCTGGAAACTCCCATTCCTCATCTTGACCAAAACCATCTGCTCCTAGTTCTAAATCAATTTCCGGTTCATCCTCATCAATATCAACAAGAGATAGAACAGAGGGACCTGGACTATATCGTTTCTCTCTTGTTTGAGTTGAAGAAGAAGCAACCCCTTTTCCCTTCTCAGCAGCTGAGGCTTTTGTTCCTCTAGTAGAGTATGTAGGTTCCTCGGCTCATGTGGCTTCACTCACAGCACTCCATGTTAGATCTTCATTCTCGAAGATAGGATCATCAAGTTCATCATTGTCAGAGTCCCCTTCATGCGACGCTGCAAGGCTGTGTTGTACTTGACAAAAATCATGTCATTCAAGTGATGTTGAGCTAAACGTTTCCTTCTCTTTGTGTGAAGCTATAATAAACTGGATCAACAAACCATTAGTGACTTAAGCTCAAATTCGACTACCAAATAAGATGAATTTAACAGACTTACAAGCTCAAAAACACCCCAATTTCTTTCACATTTAGAAGCACTACAAGTTAAGCTAATTACTTTGACAGCAAAGTCTCTTAGATTAGGAGCTGATGATCCATAAGTAGACCACCAATCAGCTTAAAAAAAATTGATTAGATTAGTTTAGTAGTTGGCAAAACAAAGTAAATCGTATGAGATTAGTTTTATACATGGTGCTTTCATCTCTCGTTGTCTTATTGCCATGTTATGCCCAAAGAAACCAGTTGCCTTTTTAAACAAATCAAAATCCAACATCACCTTATCTTGAACCTCACTATCCAGGACCAACCTGTTAATACAATTGTACAGACCGGTCTCAATTTTCTCACAACAAACATCCTCAGGATTAGTGTAATGGATAGCTGGATTGAGGAAGTATCCAGCTGCATTAAGAGGTTGATGAAGCTGACAATTCCACCTTCTATCAATGATCTTAAACACATTCTCGTATTTCTCTTGCTTCATCTTAAAACTCTTTGCAATAGCCTCTTTAGTTCTGTTCATAGCCGCATATATATTTCCCTCAGCCGGTTTCTTTTCACCATCCACCATCCTAAGCACCTTTACTAGTGGACCAGTGAGCTTGAGGGTGTAGCTAACATTCTTCCAGAAGCTTTCTTGTAGAATGTATTGCTTCAGTTTCTTTGCCCCTGCTTCCCTTGGACACTTGCTCTTGTTCCAAATCATCGGAAGTGACCATCTTCTTCAGGTTTGACTGTTGAATGTGAAACTGAGACATGGTGATAAATGAAGTGGCAAACCTTGTTACAGCTGGCCGATGGAGATCGTGTTGATTGGTGAATCTCCTCATCATGTTCACCAGTGGCACACGATAGTAGATGTATCCTTTCATGAAGATACACTTCTTCAACACATTCTTCACCGACTCCAACTTCCCATTGTCTTCTAGCATAAGATCAAGATAGTGTGCTGACAAGGAGTCCAGTAGAGGTTTGGTCGTTTAGCCTCTAGAAATTTCCCTGCAATTTCAAATTGTTTTTCATTAGCTCAATGATCAATTTTGGTGTAACATTAAAATGTCTAAGAACATAAGCTAGAAAAAACAGATTATATAGACAGTACCTGCTTTCACATAGTTAGATGCATTATCTGTGATCACTTGGATCACATTCTTCTCACCAACCTCTTCAACCATCTTATCAAGCAGTTTGAACAGCATTGTTGCATCTTTCACAACTTCTGGGACCTCCTTAGACTTTATGAAAACAGAGCCCTTAGGAGAGTTAACTAAAAACTTAACAATGGCCTTCTGGACCACTGAGTCACGCCAGCCATCTGACATGATAGAGCATCCTTTAGAAGCCCACACGTTCTTTTGTTTAAGTAGCATAGTATGAGAGTTTGCGACTTCCTTTTGAAGGAAAGGCACTTTAAGCTCATGCATTTTAGGCGGTTTTAAACCCATTCCATACTGGCGAATGAACTCTATCAATATTTTGAAAGAGTCATAGGTGACAGCACACACCTTGTCCCTTAGCTCTTTGTCACAAGCTCCAAACACACGCTTCATGTCTTTCCTTCCTTTCAAAATGTCAGGAGGAGTTGAAGTGACATACCTATCTAAGAAGAGAGAGCATAGATTTACATACATGTCCAGTGGACCTCTCTTCTTCCTCTTGGTAGAGTTATCTTTCATAGTGCATGGTTTGAGCTGCTCTTTCCTCAGCTTTTTTGATTACATAGTCTCGCAACTCAACTTTCACGTGCTCGGGACAAGTTGAACACACCTTGACGCTTGTGCTGCCTACAACCAAGTGGTGTTTCAGACGTGAACTACCTCCATTAGTTTCTTTCCTGCAGAAGATACACATCCACTTGTTCCTGTTGTTAGGTAGACACGTTCCATACTTACGTCTTGGATCAATTTCAGATGCCCCTTGTTGTGATGCTCCACCTTGTGTTGTGCCTCTTTGGGATGATCCTCCAATCTCATACATGATGAATCTTCAAAGAAAAAGCAAAGAATAAAAGCTAAGTACATGAAATTTAGAAAACATAATGAAAAAGAATGAGGCTTGACCTCGCTAAGTAATAACACAAACAAAGTACATAAACGTTAAGTAACACATAAACGTTACGTAACACATAAACGATATGTGACACATAAACGTTACATAACACATAAACATATAAATCATAGATTCCAAGCTCAATCACTCAATGTTAAGCAAGCACACAAAAAAACATAAAGAAAAGAGAAAATTACTAGAATGTTATGGAAAAGTTGGGATATGACTAAAATAACATACATCTATTAAAAATTACTTAAGTGTTTGTAGACCCCTATACGATTACAATTAAGACCCTTGGTTATTTTTTTAATTGAGATTATTTTTACCCAACAAATCCATGTCACTAATTACTATATCCACATCATTAATAACTATACTTATTCAAATCAAAAGAGAAGGAAAAAAATGAATCGTCTTTCTAACTAAACTTCATGTGTTTAAAAAAAACTCGACAAGTTTCATCATTCGTCGCTTAAACCCTAATCTTTTGAGTTGATATCGTTGTTTATCGTCCAAAATTCTCTAATGTCTTCTCCGATAATGTCTTCGCCGTAATCGTCTTCTCCATAAGCGTTTCTAAGAAATATTCTTCACTGCAATCGCCTGAAATCATCTTCTCTGCTGAGTTTTTCGAGTTTGTGTCTGAGTTACTTTTCTTTTATGGCTGGTTTATATATACATTTGTGGCTGAGTTTTAATTTATGTTGTGGCTAAGTTACTTTTCTTTTATGGCTGATTTATATATGAAATTGTGGCTGAATTTTAATTTATGTTGTGGCTGAGTTACTTTTCTTTTACGGCTGGTTTATATATGTAGTTTTGACTGAGTTACTTCCTGCCAATCTCCAAAAACCTAACTATAAGAAGTGTGCATTCCGAGGAGAAAAGACAAATACATTCCAAACACACACAAGTTGGAAATTGTGGGGTGTATTCATTTAAGTGTGTTTGTGATTTGATATCCATATTTGGACAATCTATTTTTTTCCTAGATCTGAGTGAAAGAGAAAAAATTACAGAAAGAAGTGACGGATTCAGCAGAGACGACACAAAAAGAAGTGACGGATTCAGCAAAGACGACACAAAAGATTTCAATGAAGCTTGGAGACATGTAAGAGTTATCACCGAAATGATGCAAAAAACTTATATTTTTGGTTTTCTATGTAATAAACATAACTCACCCATATATTTTGTATTTGACTTATGCTATGTTTACACAACTCAGCCGTGTCGTTTATATATCTCAGCCGTGTCGTTTATATAACTCAGTCATACCTTAAAATCAGAAAATGTTTATATAATTTAGTCGTGTCGTTTAGATAACTCAGCCGTATCGTTTATATAACTCAGCCATACCTCAAACATACCCTAAAACCGGAAAACTGAATTCAAGTACTTAAAAAAATTACATTTAAGATCATCTTATCAATATTAAGTGAATATAAATCAACTTAATGTGTATAGTTTCTTGAAATTTCAAGTTGAGACTTTAACTTGATCTTGAGATATATGCTCTCTTACAATCACTTATACAATTCTTACTTATAAGACTCAAATCCTAAACTATAGAATTATAAAAATTATTAAGTTTATTTTTGTACATTAAATCTGATATTTTCTATTATTTAAAGTTTATGTTTAAAGTTCAGGGTTTAGGTTTAAAGTTTAGGTTTATAGATTAGATTAAACTCAAACTTTAATCATTTTTTAAAAAATTAACCTTTAATTTTAAAATTCTATTTTAAATTTTGATTTAAACTCGTAACTATATTCTTTAAGTTTAAGCAATTTTTAAAACAAATTGAAAAGAACTAAAATTACAATTTATATTGTTTTTTAATCTAAGAGTTAAAAAATATATTTTTTTGTCTATCCTCACCCTTTTTTCTCATTGGTTAATCTTTCTTTTTCAAGGATCACAATTTATGGTCATTGATTAAATGAAATCTAAAGGCCAAAAATCATTCTCTCATTTTCTTACAATTAACGGGACTTAGCCTCTTCATCTCTCTCTCTCTCTCTTTAACTCTTTCTTCTGCAAAACAACGAATTCGATGAGAGAGGGAGAAGAAGAATGTCGGATCACCATACATGACACTGGAGGAGAGAAAGTTTCTTCTCTAACTGACCACGATCGAAGATGACAACCACTGCAATAGATCTGTCTCAGATTTTTGAGTTTTTAGATATATGTTGTTTATGCGACTGATTTGTCTCTTGATTCCTAATCCATAGACTCATTTTTTAGTTTCTATTTTGGTTTCTAAATTCAATTTAAGTTTGGATGATGAATCTTGAGCCTGCTAGAAGCTTTTTTGGTTGACTTGGTAACATATGCATAACTCAGCCGTAAAATATGCATAACTCAGCCGTAAAGTATGCATAACTCAGCCGTAAAGTATGCATAACTCAGTTGTAATGTACGCATAACCCAACTGTAATTTGATTATAACTCAGTCATAATGTATGCATAACTCAGCCGTAAAGTATGCATAACTCAACCGTAATGTATTTGAATGGTATAAGTCAGCCATAATGTTCCTATAACCTAGCCGTCAAGTGTAATTTATTTCCCGGCGTTTTATATTTTGGGCGGGAACAAAATCATTCCTTCAACGCTGAACACAATATTAAAACTTTAATCTTTTCTTAAATTTGAAGCTCAAACTCTAAACTACAGTACTATCAAATTATAAAAATTATAAAGTTTATCTTTTGAATATAAAATCTAATATTTACTATTATTTCAAAATTTGAGATTTAGGTTTAGAGTTTAGAGTTAAACTCAGCCGTAACGTATGCATAACTCAGCCGTAAAGTATGCATAACTCAGCCGTAATGTATCTGAATGGTATAAGTCAGTTGTAATGTTCCTATAAGTCAGCTGTCGAGTGTAATTTGTTTCCCAACGTTTCATCTTCTCTCCTTTTCTTACTGTTTTTGTTCAACTCTCTCATTTTCTTACAATTTACGAGACTTAGCTTCTTCATATCTCTTTTTAAGTCTTTCTTCTTCTGCACGACGACGAATCCAATGAGAGAGGGATCATCATGATGTTGGACCACCATACATGACACTGGAGGAGAGAAAGCTTATTCTTTAACTGATCATCATCGAAAACGACTACGACTACAGTACACCTGTCTCAGATTTTCAATTTTTTAAATCTATGTTTTTTTAGACCCAATTGCGGAAACAATAATTACCAGATCCACAAGATCTCAAAGAAAGATAAAGAATAAGATGAAGAAGATAGATAAAGAAGATGAAGAATAACATATATCCTTATTTTAATATTGTACCATTAGTAATGACATGGAAAATCCAAGTTGATGATATGGCGGATGACATGGAAAATCGATTAGTCAGCCGCCAAACGAATATATAAGTCAACCTAGATAAATCATCCCTCATGTACAACGTAAGTCATCTGAAACGGAAATACTATTTCAGTAATTAATGTTTTGCTAATAAATCAGCGGTAATTAGGATGAAAAATCATAAGTCAGATGTATCGTCAAATAAATCAGCCAGCGAATGAATGTTATTCTAGCAATTAATCTTTCGCTTATAAGTCAGCCGTAATTAAGCTGAGTTTAATGTTAATCCAGCCAGTTACGGCTGGTTAAATATAAGTTTAGTAACTCAGCTAGGCGATGATCACTAAATCAGCCGGCGAAACATAACTCAGCCATGTCTTAACTATAACTCAGCTGAAATTTCGAGAAATCAACCCGCCGATGTATAAGTCAGCCATAACTTGTGTTTGTAAGTCATCCATTATCCCATAAATCAGCCTGAAATTTGTAAATCAGCCATCACTAACGGCTGACTTATGTTCGCAAGTCAGCCAATTTCTCATAAGTCAGCCTCGTTGTTTAATTCAGCCGCAACGTAACAATAACTCAGTCGTAACGACGTATGTAGCGCTTTACGGCTGAGTTAATGAAAATACGGAACCGAATTCCTACATGGCGCTGGGCTTTGCTTATGTGGCATTGAAAATTAATGGCGTTCTTGTAAATACATTTTTCTCATAACGTAAAAAAGGGCACGCTTGGTATTAAAAAAATGGTAGTAATAAAAAACGATTTGTATGATTCTCGTTAATTGTCCTTAAATATGTAATATTTGAGTAAACTTTCCATACAATGAATTTATACGATAACTCCAACCAAGAGATACCTGCTCAACGTCCATGGGACTAAATGTGCGATAAAAATTTATTAAAAACATGCAATAAACTCACGATAACTCCAACCAAGAGATAAGGTCACTTCCTTGGGGTCTAAACGCTAAGTAAAAATTCAAAGTATAAAAACTGCCTAGATAATAAATTAATAAAATGGCATGATAAGGAGATTCTTAACACAAGCAAAGTCTAAACGCATAAAGTCTATGATAAAGAAATTCTATTAGAGTATATTTAGAGTATATTTAGAGTATACTACAAGGTATATACTATTTTACTTAACTATCGTCGTTTTTGAAACCAAAATTTAGTTAACCCAACTTGGTTTGATTATCAACAACATAGAGACGCAATGTTCGACTCAGTGTATACAGGTGTAGCGAGGAAAGGCGGCCGACATGCGCTCGCATAGCATTGGTGTATTGAGTCGTTTTGGACGTCGCCTCAGGTCGCCACTCACCATGGCGAGTGTGGAGGTGGCCATTTAAAACCAAGCATAAGATGCTGTTGAGATTGAGTACATTGTAATTCCATCTTCAAGTTTCTGATCAGAATCTCCAACCTAAAACACACACACAATCGTCACCTCATTAACTGACAACTCTGCTAAACCTAAGATCAATATATTCACAAGAAGGTATGACTCTCACAAGATCAATTGTCAAAGGATTATTCAGGTACTTTTTATGTAGATATCTGATCCAAATCGGCATTTTAGCAGAAAACATCATGCTCTGACGTTTCTCAGGCAACTTCCCAATATAACTTCCACATCCTCCGCAAATCCAACCTGAAGCATCTGATCAGCTTCATCAAGAACCACAAACTGAACCTCTGATAGATTCGAAGCTCCCCTTTTCATCAGATCAGTGATACGACGTGGAGTCCCAACCGCAACGTCAATACCATAGTTGAGCTCCCGCATTTTCTCTCTGATTGGTGTACCTCCGTAAAGACAAATAGTATCCAAGCTTGGAGAAAATTCCCTGTACTCCTTCTCAACCTGACACGCAATCTCTCTTGTCACACATCAAAGGCAACATAAGAGGCAAACAAAGAGACTGTAAACACAAAGTACGATCAAGGAAGCCACAAACCCGCGTTTAGGTTTATATGAAATTGAGAATTAGGGTTCCAAAATTTCAACATGCAAACAATTAATCTATGATAACAACAACTCAAAAACCATAGATTAAAGACTCACATATTAGAGTAGCTTGCAATTGAATCCAGATGTGACTGAGGCGATATCGACTTCGGGTTTGTCGAGAAACACATAGACGAAGTTGAGTTATCGTGGAGGATGCCGGAGAGAAAGTCAAGTTACAGTAGAGGTGACGGAGACAAAGCTGGTTGTGACACAAAAAGGGACCGTCGGAGATGGAGGTGATGGAAACAATGAGGAGAGCGTTTCCTCGTCGTCGGTGGAAAAACCGGACAAAGATAAAATGTTTGCCTTTTTTATAATATTAAAATGTGTTTTTAATTAGGGTTTAATTATTAGTAATGGCAAAATCGTACATTTGCATGTTTCAAGCGTTATTCTAGTAATTTCAAAATTATATGAGTTAGTCTAGTCATTTTATAACTAATCGGAGTCATTTAAATTGTCTAAAAAAATACTGTAATTGCTAACCCATTGGCATTGCTTCAACGTATCCTCATCTTTTGTTTTAGAAGAATCTTCTTAGCCTTATGAAACTGAACAATCGCAGTAATCGGATTTACTGATATTTATGGAATATAATTTTCTCTTATTTTACCTTATAATATAATAGTAACTGAAATATTAATGTAGGTAACAACACTCATTTGGCTTGATCACTCTCTCTCTCTCTCTCTCTCTCTCTCTCTCTCTCGTATCTCACGCTTTACCTTTTCTCTTAGTTTTCACGCTGAAACTTCTCCAGCGGCTGGGCAGCGTGTGCCACCACCGGAGGTCTCTCTCCTCCCGCTTCTCCATTTTACTTTGCTTCTTTCGTGGTTTGCTATTCTGTCGCTTTCCTCATTCATCTGTTCCTCTGTCTCCTCCCTGTTTTGCACATCTTTCGCAAAGAGTGTTGCTGTCGGTGGAGGGTTCAGTTGCTTTGGAGTTATGGCTTGGTGGTGTAACACAGTGGCCTATGGTGGAGTTGGCTTTTAGGGTTTGAGTTCTTTATCGAGTTCCCTTTTAGATCCGGCTTGTTTGTCTTGTCCCTCAAGTATGGTATATGCGGTTTGTCTCTTCGACCAGGCTTTACGGTCAACTGTGGGCTCTCTGTTTGGATGTTCGGTAAAGGCGGGTGGTTTCACATTGATGTGCTCAAAATATCCTTAGAGCAATTATCTCAAAAAAGAGATCGATTGCAGTACTTAGGAAACGTATCCACAGAGACTCGATATTTCGCACAATAGAATTGAGTTTCAGATCAAGCTAGGTCAAATAATGTAAAACAATAAATAAAAAAGCAGTAAGTAAATAGAGGAGTTTACGATGGAAGAGGGTTACTAGACTTAGGGTTTCATTCAGGTTATCTGAAATATAATCTATAGATTCTAAGGGTCGACCCTAGAACTCGAATGCAGTAGTTAGATATCCAGATCTTGTTGTGAGTCTTATTAGATGACTAAGTCATATGTCCCAGCTCTTGCATGTAAACAAGAAACGAGTGTCGATCAATACTATAAAGTGAGTGTTGATCGATACTTACTTACACAAGCGTTAACAACCTAATCGATGTGTTCACTAGATGCCCAGACTGGCTCTCGCATGTATCTAACAACCTAACTCAGCATAATTATTATCAGGTAATGAACCTACTCTCGTAGTTATCAATAATCTTAAATTCAGAGTTGTAGTTAGCTACTCTAGAACATAAGTAGTAAGTCCAATTTTGATGACGGATCCCTAATAATTCACCCAAGAAGTTCTATGTTTCAGTAGTTTATCAAAATCTTACAAAATCCCTAAACCTAGCAGGTGGATCTACTCAGACATGATAAATGAAAGCATAATTAGAGAATGAATAGATGAAATAGAAATTAATATAAAAAAAAGAGTTCCAAGAGGACTCTAAAGGGTTCTTGTCTTCTCTCCTAACCTAAGAAAAACCTAAAAATAAAGGATTAGAAAGCATAACCTAAACAATGGCTTAGAAAACATATAAATAGGGTTTTGAGTCGACCAAGGGCTTTCTGGTAATATGTGGTGACTTCTGAGCCTAAATCGGTCTTGAAATAGACTCGACCCGTCTACTCGAATCAGTGTCAAGCGACACCAAGGTCTAGGTGTCAACGAACACTTCGGCGGTGCATCCAATATGTCTTCTATTCATTTGCTCAGCTACGGGTTTTCTCCCCATTATACTCCATTTAGTTCCATAAACTATACAATGCTCCAAATGTACCTAAACCCGAAAATACTATAAAATAGATTCCAAACATATTATAAAGACTATAAATAGAACATAGACTATGGCATAAAAAGTAGTAAGATCCATAATATATCAACTCCCCCAGACTTATCTTTTGCTTGCTCTTGAGCAAAACATATAGTAGTTATGTGAAGAAGGTTTAAAAACAGCGGGGACTCAAACATTTTTTAATACTACTATCATCACCTCTGCAATGTTGCAAGCCACATCAGATTGGTGCCAACTTCAGAGGCACTTCCATGTACTAGACCTTAATTTAGCAACCATACCATCCAGCCCATGGATCAGCTGATTCCATCTGAAATACTCATCTACTGACCTCATTTTTGCAGTAAATGTGTAGGCTAAATCTTGGAAATATCGATCAAAAGACACATGAACTCTTACCCTATCAAAAATCTGGACCAACAGGTAGTCTTCTCTAATTCCTTTCCTCCCTCTTTCTCTCTTCTATGAATCTTTTCTTTTCTTTTTCCAAAGAAACAGTGACACTGCTACAGTCTGTCTTATTCAACTTCTTTTCGATTTTAATTTATTTGGCAAAGTGTACGCGAATAATGGGTCCATAAGAAATGTTGCTACCCCTGCTTCCAACAATATATGATAATTTATTTGAATTAGAATAGTGGGGTCATAGGACAGTTTTTACCCATCTACATCTCATGAAATCATCTCAATCTTTTGTTTTCTAGATGCTGAAGAGAAGAGAGAGGGGAACCAAAAATACATAGACTTTTACTTTGCAGACTTGCAGGAGGAATTTGATCCAGTGTATACCAAACCCCAAAACAAGAAATTAAAGTTTAATAAGGTTGGAACTCAGCTTTGGTTCCTTCAGACTTTCTTAGTAAGAGTAGATGTTATTGGGAGGTGATCAACTTTGGTGTTTCCATTTAGTACACCCTCCAGTCAATAACCTCAAAGAATGGTGCTAGAGAGTGGTTATATAATAAGTAAAAATAAAAAAGTTCATTATCCCTTTTTTGACTCTACAAAACTCAATAAATTACATAAAATAAACTCTAAAAAGCACAATATCAATAACTACTTCCTCCAAACTTATACAACGCTGTCCACAATCAGTGAAAACGAAAGTTAAAACTTGCCTAACAGTGGGTTGCCTAACAGTGGGTTGCCTTCCACTCCGCCCTTGTTTTCAGTCATTAGCTTGACCTTTTGGAGTTCTGATTCAGTCCGGATGATATTGGGAACTTGCTCCAAAACAGTTCCCGATGTTCAATATCTTCAGCTTCAGTACACTACCCATGAAACCTTTCAGAGAAACCTGTATTTTTTCTATCATCTCAGAAGTGAAGAACGCTCAAACGCTCAAACAAAAGGGCTATGATACAAGAGGGGTGTTGACCGAACCGAGGTGGTGTAGTTCAATTCAAGTATCGAGTGAACAATCTTCTTATCGCTTGAGTTCTTCTAAGGAGCTGCTACATCAGAGATGTATTTAGACATGATGCGAACTGAAAATTCAGCATCACAGAGAGTATCATGAAATTTTTCTCCTTAAATAGTGTAGGGAACCACATACTTCCCATGATTTGTGAGCCTTGTCAGTTTCTTGACCTTAGAAGGTGCACTGCTAACTTTATTAAACAGTGCCTTAACCTATTCCTCAGTCTCTCTGGAGTTCCTGAAAATGTAAATCAACTTATGGCCTTCATAAGCATCTTTAAAGGAAACATTTTCTTGTATCCTCTTCACTCGCTTGCGGAATCCAGCCATCTCCAGTGCATTAATAGGCCCCTTCAGATGCTTTGGTACCTTAGGATAAATGACTTTTGGCTTGTAAATCTTCTCCTCAACTAAATTCGGGGTTTCAGAAAGTGTAGCCTCCAAATTAGTAGGATGCCGACCGACACTAGACGAGTGTCGATCGACACTGGTTCGGTGTGTCTTGTTTGAATGAAGGAAACTTGAGTTTTCAGTATTCTTAGAGGGTGTTGATCGACACCAGTGTGTGCCGATCGACACCAGTGTGTGCCGATCGAGACCAGTGTGTGCCGATCGACACCAGTGTGTGCCGATCGACACCAGTGTGTGCCGATCGACACCAGTGTGTGCCGATCGACACCAGTGTGTGCCGATCGACATCGAGCTCTCAACCAGAAAGTCACCTTCTTGCAAGTCGCAAGGATTCTCAAACCCGTTCTATTCACCATCCTCAGTAACCACATTATTTTGAAAGTGCTTCTGGCTCATTTCTTGCCCTCAATACCCTCAGTATTTGGTTGAACCTCAGTCTCCTGCTTCTTGACATTAGTGTTCAAGGCTTCAAACTTCTTATTCAGCTTAGAGTAGTTTGAATCCATTTTTCTGACATGAGTGTTCAAAGCTTCAAATTTATCCCTCAACTCAATATGGACATAATCCAAATTCTTATTGAGCTCTTTCATCTTTTGTACCCCCTCTAGGATTAGTTCATCATAGCTTCTATTTCGCTTTTTGAGTAGATGCAGGATCATTGAGAAATTTGTTGAGGAAGACGCTTTTAATGTCCTCCCATCAGGTTAGAGATCCTGGCTGTAGTGATTTAGCCAGCTAGATGCATCCCCAGAGAGAGAGTGGGGGAAAATCATGCAGAGTATGCAACCTTTTGGAGACTTGATGACCATTGATACTCAAAACTAGATTCTCAAGTTCTTCGACGTGATTTCTAGGGTCTTCATGAGGAAATCTTGATAAGGTGCTGACCTAACCAATCATACCAGTCACGGTATAGTTCAAAGTCATTCATCCCAGCAACATCAATTGCATCAGGGATTAAAGTCCCCTGTGCATCTATCTTCTGGCCTGCTGCATTACACAGATGACCCTCAGAGTCATGCATGTCTCCATTATCATAATGAATCAACACATGTATCGCGTCCATCTCTTTCTTGCAGCGTATGGTGTCACCGATGCTATAGGAGTGTCGTTAGACACTAGAAAAGTGGTGTCGATTGCTGCTTGGAGGGTGTCAATCAACACTAACCTCTTAGACTTAGAGGTCGTACGTTCTAACTCAGTTAGCTCCTCGTTTGAGAAGTCCACTAGCTCTTTTCCCTTGTTGCTTCTGGTACTGAGATGTATGTACCTGAAACACACGAAAAGAAAAATTAGTAAACTAAAACAAAAAAAACCTAGAAGAAATCCTACACCTAATCTAATGGTGATCAGAGCCCCCGTCAACGGTGCCAAAGTTGATGTTCTCAAATTACCCTTAGAAAAACTCTCTCAAATAAGAGATCAATTGCAGGGCTTAGGTATCATATCCACCAAAACTCGATATTTCACACAATAGACTTAAGTTTCAGATCAAGCTAGGTCAAATAATGAAAAGCGATAAATTAGAAACAGTAAATAAATAGAGGAGATAGCGATGGGAGAGGGCTGCTAGACTTAAGATTTCATTCAGCTTAACATAACTACAATCTATAGATTCTAAGAGTTAATCCTAAAACTCGAATGCAATAGTAAGATATCCAGCTTTCGCTGCTAGTCTAATCAGATGACTAAGTTATATGTTTCAGCTCTCACATGCGAACAAGGAACGAGTGTCGATCGATACTATAGAGTGAGTTTCGATCGATACTTCCTTAGTCAAGCATTAAAGACCTAATTAATATGTTCACTAGATGCACAGACTAGCTCTCGCATGTATCTAACAACTTAGCTCAAGCATAATTATTATTAGGTAATGAATCTACTCTCATAGTTATCAATATCCTAAATTCAGGGTTCCAGTTAGCTATTCTAGAATACAAGCAGTAAGTCCAATTCTGATAAAAGATCCTAATAATTCCTCCTAGCAGTTATATGTTTCAATAGTTAAACCCTACAAAATCCCTAAACCTAGCAGGTGGATCTACCTAGGTATGATAGATGAAAGCATAATCAAAGACTGAATATATGAAATAGAAATCAATATAAAAAGAATGATTTCCAAGAGGAGTTCGGAGGACTTCCTTTTTCTCTCCTAACCTAAGAGAAAACCTAAATTAAAAGAATAAAAAGCATAAGCTAAACATTAGCTTAGAAAACACATAAATATGGTTATGAATCGGCCAAGTGCATTCTGTTAATATGTGGTTACTTATGGGCCTAAGTTGGTCTTGAAATAAACTCGGCCCGTCTACTCGTATCAGTGTCGAGAGACACTAAAATATAGGTGCCGACCGACACTTCCTCTGTGCATTGACTCTGTCTCCTCTTGACTTGCTCAGTTATGGGTTTTTCTCCCCTTTAAGCTCCATTTATCTCCATAAACTCCACAATGCTCCAAAACATACCTAAACTTGAAACATTCTAAAACAGACTCCAAACACATATAATAGACTCTGAAAGAGACTTATACCATGGTCTAAAGTCGTAAAAACCATGGTATATCAAGAGTTTAGTTCTTTTTTTATATCAATAAAAGATTGAACCTCAAACTTGAAAGAAGTAGTGAAGAAGGATATTTTGAAGCTTCTGGAAGCAGAAGTCATCTATCCAATTTCATATAGCAACTGGATCAGTCCGGTGCACGTTGTTCCTAAGAAATGAGGAATTATAGTTGAAGAATGACAAGGATGAACTGATCACTATGAGAAATATTACTGGACACAAGATGTGTATATATTACATGAAGCTAAACGCTGCAACAAGGGAGGATCATTTCCCTTTACCCTTTATTGATCAGATGTTGGAGAGGTTAGCAAATTACCCATACTACTGTTTTCTGAATGGTTATTCAGGGTTCTTTCAGATCCCTATTCATCCTAATGATCAAGAGAAAACTACTTTCACTTGTCCCTACGGTACTTTCGCATACTACAAAATGCCCTTTGGACTTTGTAACGCTCCCGCCACATTACAAAAGTGTATGATGTCCATCTTCCCCAACGTGATTGAAGATTTTATGGAGGTATTTATAGACGATTTTTTTGGTTTATGGATCTAACTTCCAGTTGTGCCTGGATAATCTTTGCAAGGTGCTAGGCAGATGTGAAGAAAAGAACCTCGTCCTGAATTGAGAAAAATGCCACTTTATGGTAACCAATGGGATTGTTTTGGGACACAAGGTTTCCGTAGCTGGTATAGAAGTAGACAAAGTTAAAATTGACGTCATGACAGGATTACCAGCACCCACTAATGTCAAAGATGTGAAAGCTTCCTAGGACATGTTGGTTTCTACATGAGATTCATAAAAGACTTTAGTAAGATTGCCAGACCTCTTACAGCTCTCCTTTGCAAGGAACTCAGTTTCGACTTTACCCCTGATTGTCTTAAGACTTTTGAAGAAATCAAGACAGCTCTGGCAACTGTTCCCATCGTCCAAGCTCCAGACAAGAATTTTCCTTTTGAGATAGTGTGTGATGCTAGTGATTTTGCTATAGGAGCAGTGCTCGGCCAAAAAAAGGACAAGAAACTTCACGTTATCTACTACTCACGAATAACACTTGACAACAAACAAAGAAACTACGCAACAACAGAAAATGAGTTACTAGCTGTGTTTTTTGTTTTCAAGAAATTTTGTTCTTACTCGGTTGGTTTTAAAGTGATTGTCCATACCGACCACACTTCCCTGAAATACTTGATGCAGAAAAAGATTTAAAGCTTAGACTTCTAAGATTGATTCTACTTCTTTAAGAGTTTGATATTGAGAACAAGGATAAGCCATGAGTAGTGAATGGATTTGCTGATCATCTTTCAATTAGAGTTGAAGATGACGTCCCTATTGATGATTTTCTCCCTACTGAGAAAGTCTACAAGGTGAATTCAAAGCTTATCAGCAGCATCCACATGACATCTGATACAATATTGATCGGCACAAATGCAACATCGATCAACTTCCCATCAACTGAAGAAACGATCGACAATGACGAAAGCATCGGTCGACAACCTAGCCTTACGGAACCGACTTCTCTTGATAATTGAAGTTCAAGTTTGGGGGTGTGCACGGTAGAGGCAGCCAAGTCTGACAAACCATGGCACGCTGATATAGTAAACTACCCAGCTGCTGATGTTGAACCAGATAATTTCAGAAGCTATGGCAAGAAAAAGTTTCTGAAAAAAATTTGAAGATATTATTGGGATGATCCTTACCTCTATAAGCACTGTTCAGACAATTTTTACAGATGCTGCGTTGCAGAATCTGAAGTTCCAGAAATCATATTCCACTGCCATGGATCCAACTATGTTGGACACTTTGCAACTTTCAAGACAGTGGCCAAGGTTCTTGAAGCAGGATTTTGGGCCTACAATATTTCAGGATGCTCAGTCCTTTGTATCACAGTGTGATCCCTGCCAGAGAAGAGGGAGAATCCGTATACGACATGATATGAAACAAAACTTCTTACTTGAAGTCGAAGTGTTTGATTGCTGGAGGACCGATTTTATGGGGCCTTTTCCTTCTTCATTTGGGAATAAGTACATCCTAGTGTCAGTAGACTATGTTTCCAAATGGGTGGAAGCAATAGCTAGTCCGAAAATGATGCAACTATGGTTTTAAAACTGTTCAAGAGTATCATGTTTCCCAGATTTAGAGTACCTGGAGTCATCATAGGTGACTAAGTTAATCACTTTATCAATAAGGTGTTTGAAAAGCTGCTTAAGAAGTATGGTGTTCACCATAGAGTTGCTACTTCTTACCATCCTCGAACCAGTGGTCAAAAAGAAGTTTCTAACCGTCAGATCAAGGAAACTCTAAAAAAGACAGTTTGGAAAACTAGAAAAGATTGGTTTACAACGCTGGATGATGCACTGTGGGCATACATGACTGCCTATAAAACACCACTTGGGACTACACCGTTTCACCTATTATATGGAAAAGCATGTCACCTCCCAGTGGAGATAGAGCACAACGCAACAGGGGCAATAAAGATGACAAATTTTAACCTCAAGTATCCTGCATAAAGGAGATTGATACAGCCGAATGAGTTAGATGAGATCAGACATCATGCCTATGAGAGCTCAAAACTGTACAAAGAGCGAACCAAAGCCTATCATGATATGAAGATCATCTCTAGGCATTTCAAACCTAATGGCCATGTACTATGTATAATTCTTGTTTAACATTTTTTTCCAGGAAAATTGTGTACCTGTTTTTCAGGACTTTTCACAGTCATAAAAGTTGGACAATATGGGACCATTGTCTTGTCGAACTCGGATGGAGAGATGTTTCCAGTGAATTGACAAAGAGTGAAACATTATTGGGCAATAGCAGAAATTCTAGACAATTAGACTATACGTCTGAGTCAGCCAACACCTGACTAATCAGACATCTCAGTCAAGCTAAGGACCTTAAACAAGCGTGGAGTGGACGGCAATCCACTTATAAGTATATGATTTATTTTTCAATTTAGGATTTAGTTTTTGGACTTTACGATTTTTTAAAGTGATATAATAGTCACAAGCAATAGCTATTGATCGACACCCACTACGGAGTGCTACTCTATGCACGCGTGTCAATCCCTTATATCCCCGACATTTTCCCTTTTCAATAAAATTTTGTTAAACAGCCAAACACTTGCGATTTTTCACTCTCGATTTCTCTCTTGAATTTTACTCGATTTTGTTCATTTTTGGGAGTAACCCCTCGATTTTTCACTCTCTATCTGTATAGTTTGTTCATTCAACTGATCATCAAGGTATGTTCTCAAAATTTCTTGGTTTTGGGAAGTGTAAGGGGTAGTGAGAAAAATCAAAACTTTTAGGGTTTAGGCTTGAATCTAGAACATATTAGGATGAAGGAACACCATATCAATATTATAGATTTATTTCGATATATGTGGTTGCGTAGAAACCTAGATTTGAGTCAATCAAATTTGTGTCAAGTCGGAATCTCAAGAAGATGTTGATCAACACCAGTACTCAAGAACACAAGTATCGATCGACACCATCGACCACAACTTTGATGGTTCTCGTTTTTTTAATTGCTGATGGAGGAGAGCAGAACTGAGGTGTTTCGACCATGGAAAGGCCTCCAATGCCTTACCACCACCCATATCTTACTGAGCTCCATGTCCAGAAGGGGAATATGATAAGATTCCAACCTCAAGGCATTTTTATAATCCCAGAGAAGCATAATCCCAGAGAAGCACTTTTTTGGGAGGAGTGTTCTCGTAGGGAGATGGCTGCGCACTAGGATGACTATGACAGCATGTTCTTTAGTGCCTGGCAAGGCGTTACGATTGAGCCTACGCACTTCACTGATAGGAGAACGTTGCAGAGGCTACGCCTTAGGGAGGATATGACAAAGATGTTCTCTAACTTTGGGATGGGAATCATGGCTACCAAGACATATGATATTTATCCTGATCTGATCAGGAAAGTCATGGCAACGTTTAAGGTCTGTTACGAGAATGAGATGGTCCCAAGGGCACACGAGGGTCTCTTGACTTTTCTCATCAGGGGTATCAGGTACAAGATCACCATCCCTAACCTTTCCTTCATCTATGGGTTCCAAAACCCTAAGTTCTCTCACACTACCCTGCCTCCATTTCCCACTCAATGCATGCGAGAGTTCTGGGACTTGTTCACCACAGGACACTCTCGAGGACGATTACTCAGACCGATATCCGCCACCCGATCCTGTGATACTTCGTCAATGTCCTTGCAAACGCCTTGTTGTGCAAGATGGAGACAAACAAGATGAGGGTAAGAGAGCTGACACTTCTCTATTACGCAATCAAGTAGGTGATTGATCCTATTTTGACTGGAGACCCTGTGCCTCGTGTGGTCAACCTAGGGGCTATTTTTCTGATGACTTTGTCTCTTTGAAGAGCAAACCATTCAACATAAGTGAGCAGAAGAAGGTGTCACTTGGTAGTCTTCTCGCACTACTCTTCCAGTACTCCAGCATTGAGTTGCGCAAAACCATTGTTAGACGTGATAGATCTTACAGTGGATGACTCCCATATAGGAAACACACAATGGCTAAAGAATGAGTGTCGGGTCTGGGATTTTATTGACGATACATGTACACATCTAACTCAGTTGCCCAATTGGGAGGTCGCAGACATCAGAGGAGACACAACTAGGCTTGGATTCAACATTGACCCGAAGCTTCAAGTTTTCCTCCAGAACCGAGTCCATAGACTGGCCCCACATCGAGCTCATGTTCCACCAGCAAACGGCGATGATGCTCACATGGCTGAGCCGCTGGCAGATCCACTTCCCAAGTTACCTAACATTCCGGAGCTATCTATCCACGACCATAGAGATTTCCAGCAGTTAGTGTTTGGTGCCCTTCAGGCCATATGGGCCAGAGATCAGCTTGTAGGTGCATGCATCCGCCATGTACCACAGCTATATCCCCACCAATATATGAGAGCTCGGAGGAGGGGACTGATAAGGAGAAGTTCTGTCTTTTTACTCCATCATTATTATCTTTAATTATCAGACTTATGTTTGCACATATTTGTTTGCTATGTTTGGAATTAAACTATTTGCTTTTCTATTGTTTAATGTGTGCTTGAGTGTCTAACAGTGCTAACAACGCTGACTGTTGAAACCTAACTACAGATTTGGACCTCATGACACGTTACTAAAAAGCAGATATATTATGTTTATGTGGTATCGATCGACATCGTTAGTGGTGGCGATCGACACCCTCAGCAAAAAATCTAGAATGTTGGGTTCAAAAACGGTTCTGTCGAAAACACCGACTACAGCTACCATTTCTAGAAGTAACTTATCAAAAAAGTAGTTTGGAAGAACAAAGCATCTAGTACCTAGGTCGTCATATGGCAACTTACACTCATAGTACACAGATCGCCATATAGAAACCCGTACTTGCAAAGCACGGATCACCACATGGGGACCCGCGATCACAAAGCACGGGCCACCAGATGGTGACCCGCATTAGCATAGCATAGGTCGCCATATGGCGATCTACACACGCAAGGTACGGGTCGCCATATGGCGATCTGCGTAGGAACGTTACCTGTCACCATATGGCGATCAGAACCCGTACAGTCCGGGTCACCATATGGCGACCTAGACCATACAGTCCAAGTTGCAATATGGCAACCTAGACTCTCTGAGTCCGGGTCGCCATATGGCGACCTAGACCCATACAGTCCAGATCGCCATATGTCGACCTAGACCCATACAGTCCAGGTCCCCATATGGCGACCTAGACTCTCCGAGTATGGGTTGCCATATGTCAACCTAGACCCATACAGTCCGGGTCGCCATATGGCGACGTAGACTCCCCGAGTCCAAGTTGCCATATGGGGACCAAGCCCTTCAATGACCGAGTCGCCATATGGCGACCTCAGATCTCCAGCCTGGGTTGCCATATGGCGACCTTTGTCTCTTCTTTGTGTTCCTATTCGAGTCGCGATTGAATGCTTTTCGTTTCGTCTCAATCAGGATTCCCGTTGAGATTTTACGGTAGAAACAAGTAAGACTCGACAAACAACTTCTAGCTCGACAAATGCAGCTCCCAGGTCGCCATATGGCGAACTGGATGACTCTTTTGCATTCCTCTTCGAGTCACGATCGAAATGCTTTTCGTTTCATCTCAGTCAGAGTTCCCGTCGAGATTTTATGGTAGAAACAAGTAAGACTCGACAAACAACTCCTAGCTTGACAAATGCAGCTCCCAGGTCACCATATGGTGATCTGGGAGTGATCCAGATCATCATATGGAGACCTGGATCACTCCTTTGCATTCCTCTTCGAGTCACAATCGAAATTCTTTTGGTTTCATCTCAATCGGAGTTCCCGTCAAGATTTTATGGTAGAAACAAGTAAGACTCGACAAACAACTTCTAGCTCAATAAATGCAACTCCCAGGTTGCCATATGGAGACCTGGATCACTCCTATGCATTCCTATTTGAATCACGATCAAAATGCTTTTTGTTTCCTCTCGATCGGAGTTACCGTTGGAACTTTACGATAAAAACCACGAAGACTCGTTTTTCGTATAAAGTTCAAACCGATCGTGTAAAAAGGCAACGGTTGGATTAACTCCAAAGTTGCCTAAGCTATCTGAGAAGTTTGAACACATGCTTAAAATAGACGTCGTATCAAAGACGGTCTTTCGAAGAAAGTGGAAAAACACTCAATGTCGGCAAAACAGCCTGAGAGGCCTAAAACGCGACTAAAAGGCCCGCTTACGTTTTCATATGAAACTAAGCCCAGTGGTGTTACGACGGTCTGTCTTTATTCACACAAAGATAAATATTGAGAAATCAGAAGGTAAATGCAAAGTTTCCGAAGATAACCATGAAGATCGAGAGAAAAAAGAATATTCCCAAAGTGATAAACTCGACCAGAGGCAGAAAAGGAAGCGCAAAACCGTCTTGAATACGAGTATATAAGAGAAGGCGAGGCTGGAGACAAAGACATATAACTGTTAGCATTCATAGCAACTTAGAGCAATAGGCATTTATTTCCGTTTTTGATATCAAGCTACTACTCGATTAGGAATTAGCAGTCTTAGGTTACTAGAACTAGGATCTCACCAACAGCTCTTGTGGCCAACGCTTAAACGCAAATTCAGAATAAAATCTATTTTACTCTCCTTTCATATTATTCGATTCTTTACTATTTTGTTTGTTCTCAACGTTTGATTGTGTAGCGTTTGGTTTAAAGCAGATTATCCGGGATCTCCTGGAAAAGTTAAGGTTTCCTGACTTCTTAAAGGAATGATCACACTTTGTTGGAAGCGAGGGGTAGGAAAATTTCCTATGACCCCACTATTCGCATACTCTTTAAAAAAATAAAATAAAAATAAAGATGAATAAGACGGACAGCAGGAGCGTCAGTTTTCAATAAAAAAACAGGATTCAAAGAAGGGATATATAGGAAAAAAAAAACCATAATAAGACTGCTTGTGTACTCAGATATACCTGCTAGGGTAAGAGTTTATGTGTTCAGTGATCGATATCCCCAAGATTTAGCTTACACATTTATAGAATAGATGAAGTCAGTAGAGGGGTATGCCAGATGGAATCAGCTGAGTTGTGGGCTGGAATGGTATGGATGCTAAGCTAAGGTCTAGTACGTGGAAGTGCCTCTGGAGTTGGCACCCATTTGATGTGGCTTGCAATATTGCAGAGGTGATGATGGTAGTTTAAAATTATTTGACTTCCCCCTGTTTTTAAACCTCTTTCGCAAGACTATTCTATGTTTTGCTTTAGGGAAAGCAAATGATAAGTACGAGGGAGTTGATATACTATGGATTTTACCACTTTTTATGCCATAGTATATGTATTATTTAGAGTCTTTGTGTTATGTTTGGAGTCGTTTTAGATTCTTTTCATGTACATGTGTTTATTGGGCTCAATTGAAGCTTTGTGATCTTTTTGGAGCTTTAAAGAAAGCTCTCCTGAAAACTTGAAGTCAGAGTCTGTCAGAGTGAGAAGTATCGATCACCATTTTTTATTGGTGTTGCGCAATACCCCGTTTACCCGCAAGTTCAATGAAGATCCATAAATTACAGTTTTGGCCCAGAAATTTCCCTTATTTATAAAAGACCTAAAACATGTTTTAAACCCTAAATTTTGTTTTAAACCATTGTTGACGGGAAAAAAATAATAAAGAGATCTTGAAGTCTCTTTGTTTCTTACTCTATTTATCTATGCAGTTTATTCAGATTTTAGTTATGTTCTGCATGATTATGTCTGAGTAATTCCATTGTTAGACTTAGGTTTTATCAAAGATGCTTCATGGATTTTTAAACTGTAATAGTGTTTTGGAAATCATGATGTTCTTCATCCCATTGATCTTAATGATATGTTTAGGATTAATCACTGTAAACTTAGATCTTAGGATAACTGGTACAAGCGAAAGTCTGGTCTATTACCTGAATTAAAACTTAGATGAACTAAACGACTAGGTGTATATGAGAGTAGACATAGGAGGCTAAGGAACATATAAAAGCTGCACGTTAAAGCTTGTTTAAAAGTGGTATGGTTCGATACTCTTAAGGGTATTGATCGACACCCTCCTCAGATTAAAATACGAAAGTAGAAGTCCTTGGTTTAAACATTAGCTAATCTTGCAGTGAGAGTTGATTGATTATAAATTGAGTTTGAGTTCAGAACTATATTTATAAATTCCTTGATAGTTGAAATAGTTTGAATTCCTAAGGAATCTAAGAGTTCCCAAGAGTCTAGCCTTTAGCCATCTTGATAACTGAGGAAACAATTGCTATTTCTTATTTTTTACATTTTAATATTACAATCTCTCTTTAATTCGAAAACTAATAAATCTATTGAATAATCATAGAGTCTATGTGGATTTGATCTTCAAATACTACAACTGAACCTCTTATTTGAGAGAGTAGCTTAAGGTTAATTTTAGAAATTGAACCCAAATCATAACAAGGAAGGAGAAATGACCGACCTTGGAGGCATATATAAGGAAGACCAAGGTGAGGAGCACGAGAGACATAATTTTTCATAGAAACTTAATGATGTTGTGAGTATTTTATATCACTTCTCATATTAACCTTATTTCCCACTTTACTCTCCCAATTAAGAGGTTCAGTGTAGTACATTGGGATCGAATCCACATAGACTCTAGGATTGCACAATAGACTTATTGTTTTCGAATTAAATCTAGACAAATTGTAATAATAATAATAAAGATGAATTCAAGATTGATTTATTTTGTGAAGATTGGATTAATGGATTAGACATAGGGCAAATTCTCAGGTAGTATTAGATAATGCAAATTAACAGATTGATAGGATTTTGATTAAGCGTCGTTCTCAAACCTAGGTATTTATGAGATCGCTCTCGCGCAGATCGATTGCACGTCGATCGATGCCCATAAGGTAGTGTCAATCGATGCTCATTCTAAACAGTAGTGGTTTCGCGGTTTGATAGGTTCTCTAAACTTCCGATTCAACTCTCGTTTGTTACTAGTTATTTAGATTGTTTAAGATAGGTCCAGGGTCATAACCATGCTCTTGCTTGCGCTATGAAACCCTAGTTTCTAATGAGTTGATCAGATTCAACCTAACGTTAAGAACAACTTAAACAAAGAACCAATTTGATTACCCTACAATTCTATATAATCAACAAGACATGACTACCATTGAAGAGCCCTAAATCTAATAATGAATTACTCAGACATAGCAATAAAGAACAGATTAAAGTCTGAATATATTCATAGAATAAATTGAATAATAAGATAAGGAGTTCAAGATCTTCTCTGTAATAGTGGTCGGATCTCTCTCTCTAATAAACGGAACAAGATGTTCCAACTCTGTTTCAGCCCTCCTTTTCTCTGGCTGCCTCCCTCTTCTTAAACTAAGATAGAAAACCCTAATAAATAATCTAAATTTCGGCCAGGGACTTGTCTTGCAAATGATGAGACTTTTGGGCAAAACTTGTAATTTCTCAAGTCTTCATTAATCTTCCAGTCGACTTGTCCGTCGATCGACGCACAAGGTGTGACGTCAATCGATGCTTTACGCATAAACGGGATCCGGCATATAATTCCTGGCTGAGCATCCTAATTGCTCCAAAATAGCCCAAAAGCTCCAATTGCTTCCAATAAGTACTTGGACCTGTAAATACTCTAAAACATAGTGTAGACACACATAATATACTCTAAATATAGCCTATAACATGGCCTAAAACTAGTAATAAAAAGGTTATATCAACTCCCCCAGACTTACCTTTTGCTTGTCCTCAAGCAAACAGAGCCTGTGAAAGAGGTTTTGAAAAGTGGGGACTCACATAATATCTAAGCATAACTATCACCCTACTTTGTTGCAACCACATCCTATCAAGTCAATCAAAGAGAAACTTTATATACTTTATCCTAGTATATCAACCAAATCCATTTTGCCAACAACTTAGCAAATACTAGCTTGACTCGCCCCTCTATTGATCTCATTTCTTTGCATAAAATAAAAGTGTATGATTTACCTTGGGAGTATCGATCAAAGGACACATGAATTCTTACCTCCGCAAGTATCTGAACAACTAGGTAAAAAGTCTTATCAGATCCCTTTCTTCCGTCTTTTTCTTTATTCTTTGAATATTTTTACATCTCAATGATGTCATTTCATTCTTTTATGTGTTTTTTTTCTTCTAATTTTTCTTTCTTTTTCTTTTGGGCAAAATTGTAGGCGAATAATGGGGTCATAGGTAATTTACCTACCCCTCGCTTCCGACAATGTGTGATCATTCCTTTGAATTAGAATAGTGGGGTCATAGGTAATGTACCTACCCCTCTGCATCTTGAGAAATAATCTCAATCTTCTAAGCTTTTAAGTAGATGCTGAAGAGAGAGAGAGAAGGGAACCAAAGGTGCAATGACTTGTATCTACAGACTTGCATAAAGAACCCGATCCAGTGTTTACCAAGCCCCAAAGCAAGTTGATAATGTCAGGATTAGTGTTGGAAATCAGCTTTGGTTCCTTCAAACTTTCTAAGCAAGTGTGATATAGTGGCAGAATGATCCACTTTTGTATCTCTAGTAATCTCTGCAAATAACCTTCTAAGAATGGTGCTAAAGTTTGGTTAATCAATAATAAATCCTGATCATAATCCCCTCCTTGACTCAATAAACTTTTTTTTGAAAAAAAAATATATATATATATAGCAAATAAAGCTCAAAACAAATCAAATAGCGTTAGCGAACCTCCCCCAGACTTAAATTACACTGTCCCCAGTGTAATCCGTCCCTGATTATTTGGAAAAATTAAATCATAAATAAATAGTTGATACCAGACTCTGTAATAGTAGAGAGAAAGTCGATACCAGTCTTTGTAATAGAGTGTCGATCGATGTCAGGATGTTGATGTCGACTGATGGTCATGATCTGTGGTCGATCGATGTGGATGCTTCAAACTCGATCGATGGTACACCTGTAGGTTTCTACTCTTTTTTTTTGAATAAGTATAGAAAATAAAACTCAAAATAGAAGACAATATCAGTAAACATCTCCCAGACTTAAACAACACTATCACCGGTGTTATACAGTCTTAGATTGGTGAAGAAAATAAACCATAAGGACAAAATTTAATCAAGGAAAACGGTATACCTGCTCGCTGGATGTAACCGTTGATCAACACAGTTAAGTGGCGATCGATCGATACTAGGGTTTCTCTTGTCGATCTATGTTGGCCAGCCATTGATCGATGCTTGTGCAAACAATTCTTAATGTCCAATGTCTTCAACTTCATCACCCTTTTTATGAAAGCCTCCATAGACTCTTCTCCTTTATCTATCATCTCAGCAATAAGGAGTGCTCAAATCTTTGCAAATGGCTGCGAGAAGCATATGCTGCGCACTCTGTACTTCCTGACACCATCGGAGAAGTGGGGAATCAATGATAACTGAGCACTATCCTTATTCCTTTTTCTATTCTTCCAATTCTTCTTCTTCTTTCCCCCAAACTTGTCTGATCTCGTGGAGCCTCCATCAAAAAGATTTCGAAACACTTCAGATTTTTGCTGCTCTGATCCGTGATGAGTGTCGATCGATTCTCTAGTGTCGTTGTCGATCGATGGTATCTGGTAAGTGTTGATCGATGGTAGATGGTCGGTGTCGACTGATGCTGCTTCTACTGGCCCTTTATCGACTTCACCTCTACATCTCGACCCTCTCTGAGAAGCTATTGCAAACATATGATCATCAAATACTCTGTTTTAGGAACCTAGATGTGTACCTGTATCTAGTGGGATAGGAAATTCAACATCCAATATAGCACAAGGAACCACAAACTTCACAGGTCATGTATAACCTTCACTCTTTTGTGAATCCAGCAGCTTCTTCTACACAAATAGGTGGTTGCAGATGTTTTGGAACAACAAGGTGAGAACCCTTGGACTTGTGCATTTTCTCCTCAACCGTTTCTGGTTCAATCAGATATGGGCCAGAGTCTCAGCTTGCAGGTGCATGCGTCCGCCATGTACCTCAGCCATATCCCCACCAATATATGAGAGCTCAGAGGAGGGGACTGATAAGGAGAAGTTCTATCTTTTTACTCCATCATTATTATCATTATTTATCAGACTTATGTTTGCACTTATTTTGTTTTGTTTGCTATGTTGGGAATTAAACTATTTTCTTTTCTATTGTTTAATGTGTGATTGAGTGTCTAACAGTGCTAACAACGCTCAGTGTTGAAACCTAACTACAGATTTGGACCTCATGACACGTTGCTACAAAGCTAATATATTATGTTTATGTGGTATCGATCGATACCGTTAGTGGTGGCGATCAACACCCTCAGCAGAAATCTAGAATGTTGGATTCAAAAACGGTTCTCTCGAAAACACCAACTATGGCTACAATTTCTAGAAGTAACTTGGAAAAGTAGTTTGGAAAGAACAAAGCATCTCATACCTAGGTCGTCATATGGCGACTTACACTCATAGTACACAGATCGCCATATAAAAACCCGTATTTACAAAGCACGGATCACCACATGGGGACCCGCAATCACAAAGCACGGGTCACCATATGGCGACCCGCATTAGCATAGCGTAGGTCGTCATATGGCGAACTCACGCAAGGTACGGGTCGCCATATGGCGACCTGCGTACGAAGGTTACGTGTCGCCATATGGCGACCTGAACCCGTACAGTCATGGTCGCCATATGGCGACCTAGACCCATACAGTCCGAGTTGCAATATGGCAACCTAGACCCATAAATTCTGGGTCGCCATATGGCGACCAAGACTCTCCGAGTCCAGGTTGCCATATGGCGACCTAGACCCATACAGTTCGGGTCGCCATGTGGCAACCTCAGATATCCAGCCTGGGTCGCCATATGGCTACCTTTGTCTCTTCTTGGTGTTCCTCTTCGTGTCGCGATCGAAATGCTTTTCGTTTCGTCTCAATCAGAGTTACCGTCGAGATTTTAAGGTAGAAACAAGTAAGACTCGACAAACAACTCCTAGCTCGACAAATGCAGCTCAAAGGTCACCAAATGGCGATCTGGGAGTGATCCAGATCGCCATATGGAGACCTGGATCACTCCTTTTCATTCCTATTTGAGTCGCGATCGAAATTCTTTTCGTTTCATCTCAATCGGAGTTCCCGTCAAGATTTTACGGTAAAAACAAGTAAGACTCGACAAACAACTTCTAGCTCAACAAATGCAACTCCCCGGTTGCCATATGTAGACTTGGATAACTCCTCTGCATTCCTATTTGAATCGAGATCAAAATGCTTTTTGTTTCCTCTCGATCGGAGTTACCGTTGGAACTTTACGATAAAAACCACAAAGACTCGTTTTTTGTATAAAGTTCAAACCGTTCGTGTAAAACGGCAATGGTTGGCTTAACTGCAAAGTTGCCTAAGCTATATGAGAAGTTTGAACACATGCTTAAAAACGCTCAATGTTAGCAAACAGCCCGAGAGGCCTAAAACACGACTAAGAGGCTCGCTTACGATTTCATACGAAACCAAGCCCATTAGTGTTACGACGGTCTTTCTTTATTCACACAAAGATAAATATTGAGAAATCAGAAGGTAAATGCAAAGTTTCTGAAGATAACCATGAAGATCGAGAGAAAAAAGAATATTCCCGAAGTGATAAACTTGACCAGAGGCAGAAAAGGAAGCGCAAAACCGCCTTGAATATGAGTATATAAGAGAAGGCGAGGCTGGAGACAAAGACATAGAACTTTTAGCATTCATAGCAACTTAGAGCAATAGGCATTTATTTCTGTTTTTGATATCAAGCTACTACTCGATTAGGAATATGCAGTCTTAGGTTACTAGAACTAGTCTTAGGTTACTAGAACTCGCCCATATAATTGGTCATCGTGTCCATTTCAGCTTGAAAAGCGTAACCCGCGACCCTTGTCCGTGATAAGGCACCAACGGCTCCACGACATTCCATGAAATCGCCCATGAGCTCTTGGGCTTCCATAAGCTTTTCGAACTCAACCTTGAACTGAGCAGCGCGACCAGTGACCACTGCAGCGACTTCACGTTTGCCTCGCCTTTCTGCACGACGAAGCTCCTTAGCGTGCCTCCTTTCCATATCCTTGTTTTGGGTGGTGGCCTGTTCTCGGAGAAGAGGAACCCCGCTCTCTGCCCTCTCAGCGTTGAAACAACAAAGCCTCACCTCCCGGTAGCTCGCCTCGAGGGCCGAGTTGAATGAGAGCAGTCCCTGCACATGTTCAAAACTAAGGAAACATATCCCCCCAAAAATATATATGGTAAAGATAAACGAAGTTCAAATTACTAACCGCGTTGACCATCCTGGAACCCTCCGCAAATGCTTTCATCCTCGCCTGACCATCCACGGTAGGAGGAAGATCGAAATCGGCCGGGAGATCCTTGAAAAGGTCATTGAAATTGCAATCCGGTAGGGGAAAATTGTTAGGACCACTCCTGTTGCCTGAAGCAAAGTTAGAGGGCCATCTAGGCAAGGAGAAGTTGTCCGAGGAAAACTCGAGACCACCTAGCTCGATCCCTTTACCCTTGGAAGGCCCTGCGTTCCCTCGATATACCAGAATGTCCCTCGAAAAAGATCATCCATTGCCGGTTCGGACCCCTCCTCCACGATCATTTCAGGATGAGATCGCGACTGGTGATGTTTCAAAGCCTTCCAAATTCGCTTTGGAATAAAAGAAGTCCAAAAGAACAAACCAGTTTGAAGAAGATCCCTAACAACAATCACGTCGTCCGGAAACGAGAAAGTTAGACATCGACACAACAAGAAACGTAGGTATATCTAAACAGTACCATAACGACCCTATTCGCTGCGAAAATAGGAATGCAGCTTTCTTCAACCGACGTGCTACTAACGCGGACGAAAAAGAAGAATTTGTCCCACACATGACCGTTCGAGATTGTCTCCCGTATGATCGACATGTGGGCACAAGGCGCGAGGGGATATATTCCCCTCGTCATGGCCAATGGTTTCAAAAGAGCCTCAAAATGGTCAACACTAAGGGGCACCCCATGCTCGTAACTTAGGACCAAGATCACAAAGAGATGCTGAAGACCCGTAAGGTTGATTTGACCAATCGATAGACCAAAGCTGTTCAAAGTACGAACGATGATCTCTGGGATTGGAAACCATAGACGGCAACACACAATGTGCACCTCGTAACAAGTGAAATAGCCCACCGGGGGATCATCCACCCATTCAAGTTGTCACGGAATCCGGAACTCCACGTGTTCTGGAACATGGCCTAACTCTCAAACAGTGTTGAGGAATGGGTATGAGCTCTTGCTCGGAAGACTTCGGTCCCACCGACGTGGAGGCCTGCTAGGAAATTGCGCCTCAGGTGGAGGGGTCAAGCCTTCACATGAAGCAGCCCAATACGCCTCGGCCTCCCCAAGATCAACCGAATGTGGATGAAACTCAGGTTTTGGGATAAACTCTTCTTCACTTCGAGCATCGTCATGACTAATATGACCAATATTGACTTTCTTAGAACCTCTCTTTTTGGTAGACATGGATTTCAAATAGTAAAATAAGGGAAAAACTAATGAGAGAAAATGAGAGAGACAAATTCTACCTTGGAGAAAGTGAGCAAGTGAGTAAAAACTCAATACTTACTACACCTACTTATAAGGAAAAAAATTACTATTCACTCTCGGACTCTTGACCGATGATGCCATCTAATCTGCACAACCAGCCTAATCGCCCGCTAGAGCCTCATGAAAAAGGCCAACGGCTCAAGTCCTAAGACAATGCTTGTTCCAAACTTCGGCTCACGAAAGTTTTCAAAAAATGATCAAGCCACAAGAAGTAAGTCACCATACAGCGAGTCCCACCTTGCAAACACAGGTGGACATATGGCGACCCGCACCCTACAAGCACGGGTCGCCATATGGAGACCCGCACTTGAAAAGCATGGGTCGCCATATGGTAACCCGAACTCTGCAAGCACGGGTCACCATATGGCGACCAGCACTTGAGAAGCATGGGTCGCCATATTATGACCCGCACTCGCAAGGCACGGGTTGCCATATGGTGACCCGCACACACAGAGTGCAAGTCGCCATATGACGACCTGTACATGGAAATGGTGATCTGCACATGCAGAGCACAGGTCGCCATATGGCAACCTGAACCATACAACTTGGGTCGCCGTATGGCGACCCATACCCACACAGTCTGGGTCGCCATATGGCGACCTAGACCCGCATTGTATGGGTTGCCATATGGCGACCTAGACCTGCACAGTCCGGCTCGCCATATGGTGACCTAGACCCGCACAGTCCGTCTCACCATATGGCAACCTAGACTCGCACAGTCCGGGTTGCCATATGGTGACCTAACCCTTCAAAGACCCGGTCGCCATATGGATACCTAACCCTCGAAAGACTAGGTCGCCATATGGTGACCTCAGCTCTCCTAGCCTTGGTCGCCATCGAAATGCTTTTCGTTTCGTCTCAACCGGAGTTCCCGTTGAGATTTTATGGTAGAAACAAGTAAGACTCAACAAACAACTTCTAGCTCGTCAAATACAGCTCCCAGGTCTCCATATGGCGACATTGATCACTCCCACTAGCTCCTCTCTCGAATCTTGATAAATTGCTTTTCGTTTCGTCTCGATCGGAGTTACTGTTGGAACTATACGATAAAAACGGCGAAGACTCGTTTTTCGTATGAAGTTCAAACCGATCGTGTAAAACGGCAACGATTGGATTAACTCTAAAGTTGCCTAAGCTATACGTGAAGTTTGAACTCATGCTTAAAATCGGCTTCATTTCAAAGACGGTCTTTCGGAGAAAACGAAAAAACGCTCAAATTCAGCAAAACGACGTGACAGGCCTAAAACGCGACTAAAAGGTCCTCTTACGTTTTCATACGAAACCAAGCCCAGTGGTGTTATTACGGTCTATCTTTATTCACACAAAGATAAATATTAAGAAATCAGAAGATAAATGCAAAGTTCTGAAGGTAACCATGAAGATCGAGAGAAAGAGGAATATTCCTGAAGTGATAAACTCGACCTGGGCTAAAAAAGAAGCGCAAAACCGCCTTGAAGACGAGTATATAAGAGAAGGTGAGGCTGGAGACAAAGAGATAGAACTTTAGGCATTCATAGCAAACTTAGAGCAATAGGCATTTATTTCCGCTTTTGATAACAAGCTACTACTCGATTAGGAATTTGCAGTCTTAGGTTACTAGAACTAGGATCTCACCAACAACTCTTGTGGCCAAGGCTCTTTCTTTCTTGTAAATGCTTAAACGCAAATTCCGAATAAGATCTCTTTTACTCCCCTTTCATATTATTCGATTCTTTACTATTTTGTTTGTTCTCATCGTTTCATTGTGTCTCGTTTGGTTTAAAGCAGATTATCCGGGATCTCCTGGAAAAGTTAGGGTTTCCTGACTTTCTAAAGTTTATGGAAATCGATTGTGTCGATTTCGGTTCCCACATGGACCTAGTAGGTGTTGCTGGTCCTTTCCCTTTGTCTTCACAATTTGTTTCCACTGCTGAGGACCCCTATTTGGGCTTGACAAAAGACTTGTCATCCTTGGAGTAAGCTTGTTTAGAGGAAGAGCCGAATTGAGACCTGGAAGTGCTCCTCTTTTTGTTTTGTTGCTCAATCAGAATTGCTTTGTGAAATAACTCATCCATGTTCTCATAGTCTTGTAACTCCAGCCTATCTTGGATATCCCTATTTAATCATCCATGTAATCTAGCCAAGTTGCCTCAGCATCCTCAGTCATTTCAGCTCCATGATTAGCGTCTCCAGTTCTTGATGGTAGTCCTCCACACTTTTAAATCCTTGAGAAAGCCTTCTCAATCTTTGGTGTAGGTCTCTTCCATAGTGGTTAGGAACAAACCTCTTCATCATCTCAAACCAGGAAGCTATTTGAGGCTCTCCATTGCACCTCCTTGTGGTTGCAATTTGCTCCCACCAGTTTATGTTTATGGCATAACCACAAATTCAGTAGCTGATATCCTCACCTTTCTTTCTTCAGCATAGTGTTGACAACTGAAGACCAGCCTATCTTCTTCTCCCATTCCAGATAGGCATATAGATCATTCTTTCCATGGAATGGTGGTATCCTCAGTTTGAGGTTCCCTAGATTATCTCCAGCTTGTTGTCGCTTGTTGTGGTACCTGTTAGGTTTCTCATCTTGTGAACCACCTCACTCTCTCCTGCTGAGTTTTCTAGTTCATCCTCTTCTAATGCACCAGCTCCTCTCTTAGCTCTCAATCTTGCTCGCCCAGCAGCTACACCTTTAGCTTGTTCATTATCAGGTAAGTCAATTTTAGCTTGGTTTACTTGATTCATCCTCCTGGTCATCTCAGCTATCATAGCTCCAAACTGGAGCTGATCATCAAGTCTGATTTGTTGAACAATAGGTTCATCTTCAGCCTCCCCAGCTTGCCTTCCATTAGCCATTGCAACCTGAAAACAAGTTAGAAAAAGAAAACGACAATACAAATCTCTCTCTCACTCAGTTTCAACTACCAAGTCTCTTCCTTTCTCACAGGTTCAGTTAAGAATTAAAGTTCAATCACCTAAGATATAGAACTATAACCTCAAGTGAATTTAGATAGAAAGATTGCAAGATTTTGGGGGCTAAACCGCATTACCACCCAGCTAGATTTCTCTTCAGCTCATTCTTTGCTGGATTTCTCTTCATCAAGTTTTTTTTTTGATCGTGAGATCTCTTTTCTTTTAAAGGGGTTGGCCGGTTTAGCTTACAACAGATAGAAAATAATAAGTTGTTTGATGGAATGAATGATCTGAGTAGACAAACACAAACCCTAACCTTCAAGTGGCTCTGATACCACTTGGTACAGCCTGGATATGGCTTCTGTCCTGGATCACTTGAAGGGGAATGGAAGTAGGATGTCTTTGGAGGCTACTACACTCTGTTGGACAATGATCGACTCCCTGAAGCTATGGAGATGCCTCATAGATGGTTTTCTACTCACGACACATGACCATCCGTATTCTTTGTGATGGATTCACTAGGAATTCCTTCTCTAAGGTGAGATCAATGTTCCTTTAGCTGTACAGAGAAAGCGGAGAACGAGACAAGCAATTTGCTGAAATTATTAGATTGATTGTTGAATCAATACTCAGCTGCGTACAAAGCTAAATAGGAAAACATCCTAAGCTAAAAGAAACC
Source organism: Sinapis alba (assembly GCA_012274485.2). NCBI lineage: Eukaryota > Viridiplantae > Streptophyta > Magnoliopsida > Brassicales > Brassicaceae > Sinapis > Sinapis alba. The sequence goes on from MU106662.1 coordinate 36,834, forward strand.
TAACCATGAACAAGAATGGTTTAGGAAATCTAAACCCAATTGAAATTGGTTCACTAGTCCTATTTGTCTTTGGTTTTTGTTTTGTTTTCAAAAGAAAATCAATTACAAATGAATAAATTGAACCAACATGCTGGTTTGTCTTGGTTCTCTCCTTCTGGTTTAGTCCCACGTTTTTGACTAAGTGTTGGAGGACTTTTTTTGGTTCTTAAGCCTTGAACGAGTGATTGATCCAACCCACAAGCTGGCTGGATCATTTTGGGTTTGTAAGGCTACTGGTCGTGCATATATATGCTGGTTGCATCTGATCCACTTCCAATTCAGATTGCTTCCCATGGTCTCCTTTGCTCAGGTTGAATTCAGGATCAACAGCTTCAAGTTCTTCTCTTAAGCTACTCCATTCAGCAGCACCTTTATCCCCTTGATCAGGTTCAATCAGCTCTCCCTCATCAGACTCCCTCAGCTCTCCAATGTTTCCACTCTGGGCTGCACCAATAATTGACTTGTCGACAGCCGAAAGCTTGCCAAAACTGAACTATGATCGCCGGGATGGGAAACCACAAGCGGCAGCGTAAAAGATGCACCTCATAACACGTAAATTAGCCTTCGGGTGGAGCATCAGCACATTCCCCATGCACTGGGATTTGAAATACTACCTCCACCAGAACTTCGCAAAAATTGCAAACAGTGTGGAGGAAGGGGTAGGTTCTTCGGCTGGGTCCATTTATTGATTCCCGAATCTTAGGTCTCTAAGGACACCACTATTCAGGTGGAGCTGATTCAATTCCGCAAGTCGTATGCCAATACTTGGCGACCTCTCTAGGGTCAAGGGAATACATCAAAACTCGACTTTCAAAATGATTTCACATCCCCTAACACGCAAGCTCTCTTGGTCAAAAGAAGAGGGAAGAGCACCTTCGAAAGCTTTCTTGCTTGAAGACATGATGCAATTAAGAAAGAAGGAAGAGAGAGAAAAGGATTTCTACCTTATAGAAAATTCTTGTGGAAATATGCAAGTAAAGAATTTGAAAACTTACTCCACATATTTATAGAAGTAGAAAGATACTATAGCTTTAGCCTTTGGTATTCCAGTCATTAAGTCCACCTAACTGACCTAACGCGCCTAACACGCCTCAGAATAACGTTGCAAACAATTCTAGCGAGCTGCCGGGCTAACTATAAGGGTCAAAATCAGTTACGATGGAATCAGTGCCTGAAAACCATAACGGATGTTGGGGTCAAAAACGGTTCTCTCGAAAACACCGACTAAGGCTACAATTTCTAGAAGTAAATTATCGAAAAAGTATTTTGGAAAGAACAAAGCATCTCGAACCTAGGTCGTCATATGGCGACCTACACTCATAGTACACAGATCGCCATATGGTAACCCGGACTCGGAGAGTCTAGGTCTCCATATGGCGACCCGGACTGTTTGGGTCTAGGTCGCCATATGGCGACCCGGACTGTATGGGTCTAGGTCGCCATATGGCGACCCGGACTGTACGGGTTTGGGTCGCCATATGGCGACCCATAGTCTTAGTGTGTAGGTCGCCATATGGCGACCCGTACCTTGCGAGTGCAGGTCACCATATGGCGACCCGTGGTCTGCGTGTGTGGGTCGCCATATGGCGATCCGTGCTTTGCGGGTGCGGGTCACCATACGGCGACCCGTGCTTTTGCGAGTGTCGATCGCCATATGGCGACCCATGCTTTGATCTGTGTACTATGAGTGTAGGTCGCCATATGACAACCTAGGTTCGAAATGCTTTCTTCTTTCCAAACTAGTTTTCCGATAAGTTTCTTCTAAAAATGGTAGCCTTAGTCGGTGTTTCTGAGAGAACCGTTTTTGACCCCAATTGTTAGCCCCCCAGCCTGCAAAGTGTCGGAGATGATTTTTGCGGGAGAGTAGCATGTTTTAATTGGAATCACGACTAAGGGTACTTTCCCGGGAACTCTTTTGATGCTAGTTTATTGTAGAGTCCCGAGAAGAGTTGTCGGCGTTCGAGAAGAAGTTAAAGATTATCGAAGATTCTTGTTCTGACGAGGTGTCCCCGTTCGAGACTCGGATTGGTGAGTTCGAGCTAGACCTCTAGAAGACTGCGAGCTCCCTGCTCAAGGCGAAGTAGGACAGCAAGACGAAAGCTTCAGAGGTTTGTAGGCTGAGGAAGCCAAGATGGCCCTTCACGCTGAGTTTTTGGCCCGTTTAGCGCGGATTGCTGGTTCCCTCAACTCCTTGATGGCTATCCGAAGTAGGGATCTGGCTCTCCCGACCATTGAGGGAGGAATAAGCAAAATCCAGCTGTTCCAGGGTGATGCGCCTCTATCTCCACGAGCCGAGGAAGCACGGCTTTGGGTGCGCAAAGAAGAGTCGAGGGTGATTGCGACGTGATCCTTGGCAGGCTGAGATCCGAGTTCCTCCTTCCGCTGTGCTTGGGCGATATAGGAGGGCAGGATGCCATGGTTATCGAAGGCGCGGCCCCAAGCTTGGAAGATGTGATGGTTGAAGGTGAGGTTACAGGAACTGATGATGAGTGAGGTTGCAGTCTTGTCTGAGACTTTTTATCATTTTTATGTTTTTCGTTTATGTTTGGATCGGCAAGTGTAGCCTTGTTTTTATTTTGGGACTCTCCGTGTGTGGCTTTGAATCCCTGCCGCTTTGCGGGTTTTGCATGAATGGACCAATCTTTTTATTGAAAGGGTTTGAAGTTTAATAGTGTGTTGATTAGTTGTGTGTAGAGGGAAGATTATAAGTTGTCATCTCACAACCTAACTCTTCTTTGTAGATCGTTTTATTCGTTTCTCGTTCAAGATGTGCAGAAAATTTTCGTGAGTGTTTAGATGTGAACGAAGAGACATGCTTTTAGGATCTCGTTTCTTTTGATATTCATGCCTAGAGATGTTAGAGACTAGTGTGTTGGGTTTAGGGCAAGACCTAGGTTTACTCTCGGTTAAAGCTATGCGATGACTAATCGGCTTTTGTTTTGCATGTTGCGATTTCAACCTGATTCCATATGGCTTTAAAGTCCGTTATATGTTCTCGGCTTATACGACTTGTATGGTCGGAATCGAGCATCTCTTTGAGGACAATTTTTAAGTCTCCCGAAAGTGCTGACCAAAATTTCTGGATTTCTTGTATAGCGCTATTATCCTTGTGTCAGATGTATGAGAGCTATCCTTGTGAGATAACTTAGCCTGTTTAGGACGTTGCGAGTTCGTTGTGATCAGCAACAAACTTATTGGTAGATATCCTAGTCGGATGTATGAGAACCATTCGTGAGAAAGGTTAGGTGCGTCTGTTTAGGACGGCTAATGTACTCGCCGGGGCCGATCAGCGAGTAAGGTGTAAGAGCGAGTGCTCGTTTATGATTATAGTCGCGGACGGACTGTTTCTGAATTTTGAAAATATATTTTCGGAGGTTTCATGCGATGTCTCGCATTATGCTATGAAAGTATAAGGTGTGTAAGTTGACGATTTCGAGTGTGAACTGATGTTCGACCTCTCCGAGGATAGAGCCTCGATGGTGTTTTACTGAAAGGTGTTTTACGAGTAAGTGATTGTAGCGAAGAGTTTGGTTCGTAGTTGGATAGTTCAGAATAGTTTTAGATGTTCATACGATAAAAGAGACTTTGCAAGATTTGCGTTTTCTTATTATCGAAATTCTTTAAAAAATATCAAGTGTTGAATCTGAAATCGGTAATCTTGATCGATGATCGATTTCGATGGTGGGTTTCACAACTGGACGATTTAGAGAACAAATCAAGAGTTTATTGATTGAATTTGAGTGTTTCTATGAAGGACAAAGCAAGAACAAGTAATATGAAAGAAACCCTAATTCTAGGCTTGTTCTCCAATGTTTGCGTATCTCTCTTCATCTCAACCTCCTCTTTATATATGCACTCCAAAAGTCGGTTCTAGGCCTTGTGGGCCGACTTCGATATTCATCCCTGGGCCGAGATCTCGTCAAGATGGGCCTATGTGGGTGGATGCAATCTATCCCCAAAATTAAGTCCCCCCCCCCCCAGTTCATCGAAAGTATCATCGCAGTTATCTTTCCGATGAATTTCTTCGAACGGGTACATTGATGATGTGATCTCGGTTATCGGTTTTATGAAGTCGCCTTCCCGACTTTACCCTTGTATTTCATAAATCATCTCGTTATATTTCCACATAGAGGCTACGTGCTCTTTCTCCGAAATCACATGTGCTCTCGAGATTCAGAGTTATTGGGACACGTGTCATCATTTATAGGCCTTTAGACCTAATCATGATGACTGCTCGTATTCCGCACTAAGTTCCCTATAAAAACCTCCTTTCAATTCTCACTTCTCCATTTACTTGCTGCTTCAACGAAAAAGGTATCCTCTTTTCCTCTGACTTCTCTCTTCTTTCTCTCTTTAGCTTTTATTTTCCGATCAGAATGTTTTCTCCCATCCGCCGCTGCTTAATGACGGGAAAAGCGATTGACACCGCCTCTGACTCCGATAACAGTAGCTCTCCATGGCTTCTCGGACCAAGAGCGATCACACTCTGAGGAATGATTCCGAGGCCGACGAATGAAGATTTAGCCGAATTGAACGAGAACGAGCGTAGCGCCGTTCGGTTTAGATTAGAACTGGAGGAAAGAGAAGCATCGGGCCAAGTCGCTGTGGATGACGTGATGCAGGAGACCATACCGAGTTAGCAACAAGAAAGCCATCCCGCCACAGCCAAGGATAAAACATCAGCCGAGAAGGCAATAAGTCTCCATTTAGCTGACATGCTTCCTATGCGCTGGACTGGGACTGACTTCGAATTTGACGAGGAGATCGACCCGGAGCAGGAGCGCCGTCTAAGCGTTAAGAAGAACCAGATATGGGAGAACCACTTCCCTACCAGATCGACGTTCAAAAGTGTTCGTAGATTGGTTCTCCAGACCAGTCCGCCTGCAGGGTTCTCATTCCTCGTCTCGGCAGACCACCAAAGACCTTGGACTCCTCCTGCGGGATATGCATGTGTCTACGAATCCTGGTTCACCAACTGCTAGTTATGGTGGCCACTTCTGGAATTCTTGACGACATACTGCCACCGAAGGAAGATAGCCCTCGGTCAGTACACAGCCAACGGGATCAGGATTCTGGTGACGCTCACCGTTCTGGCCGCCGAATTGGGCATCAAGATGTCGGTCCGTTTATTTGAAGAGCTCACAACTCCTAGCATCACGATGAAGACGGGGTTCTTCTACGGGAAGATGGTTCTGAAGTACAACGTAATCACCGGGAAGCCGACAAAAGTGAACTTCTGAAACCGGGCTTACTGCTATGTCAAGATTAACGATGCATCATTCGAAGATCCTGCAGTGATACTGAAAGGATATTTTAATGCTAATATCGACATGCAGTTGAATTGTTAATTATTGCACTTCTACTGATCTACTTCATCTCGGTCTTCTTTGATGCATATCATCTTTCCAAATGGTCGCAAGGCGGTTCTCTATCCTTTCTTGAGGAAGTTGAAGCTATCAGGACGCTGCGCATTCAAGCCGCATTGAACAGGATCAGTCGAAGTAATCTGCCTGACCTTTTTCTTTCTGATATTGCTCTTTGATATTTGATCTCTGATGCGATATTCGTTCGCGCTGTATTGTCGACAGACAGAGACTGCAATCAAAGAATGGGAAGGCTTAATCTCTCGTCTCTTCTTTCCTATGCCGATACAATTGGCACTCCAGCGCGTGATCATGACTCCTCCGGTGATAGCCGGCCTGCGAAGAGAAGAAGATCTTCAGCCGCGGACCAAGTGGTTCTGTCTGCCGACCCAAAACTTCCTTTCCAATCAGAAGAAACTTCAAATGCCGACAACCCAGAGCCTGTGGTCCATGAGACCCCGTTACTCAAACCCCTCACCGAAGATGAGGTGATGATAGCGGATGAGACACCAACAGAAGAGCATCCGATTGATCTTCAAGTAGAAGAACCACAAGGAAGTCAGCCTCAGGATCCTGCCCAGGTCGCTCGAGGTGACGAGGTCGTGCAGTACCCACACCTGATTGATTTTAAGTACCAGCACACCGACATCCCGTTTGTCGAGGATCACGAGGAGCCTGCTCGATTTTTCCGACAAATAAAGCTGAAGAAAAAGGGAATGCCTGAAGTGGAGTAACTCTGGCAGAATAGCCGATATCGGGAGATGGCCCGAGCTGGTGCCATCGTAAGTTTTATCCGGTCTTGCCTTGTTTTCTGTGCAGTCTTTCTTTTCCTGTTTCTCATTCATTTTTTTTTTTGCAAGCTGTTTTTACTTGATCCTGACAGTTCTTTGGGAATACTAATCTCATGGTAAGAGATTACGAGGCGAAGTTGATGGCCCAAGACGAGAAGCTGGTGCTGAAGACAGATTCTCTGAAAAGGAAGAGAAAGGAAATTGCCGAGCTTGCGTACAAATGCGGCGTCTTCGAGGAGCGAGTGGGTGCACTCAAAGCAGAAAAGAACGAGGCTGTTGAGAGGGCCGAGTTGGAGAGTTCTCGCAATGAACTCCTTTCCAAAGAGATGAACGAGCTGAAAGCTCAGAATGAGGGTCTCGAAACCCGAAATCGCAACCTCGAACAGGAAAAAGCTGAGGTCGAACTGGCGCTTGAAACGATGACCAGAAGGCTGAGAGAGTCTTGAGAACACAAGGTGCAAAAAGAAAGACTGCGGGTGGACTCGGTTCTGAGGGAGCAGATGGCGACAGTGTACGAGAAGGTGCGTCAATTCCTCGAAGAACAGCCAACCATCCAATTCAAGTTAGCCTTACTCCCAGGCTAAGGGGACCCGAGAAGGTCTCGAGAAGATTCAAACCCAGGGGCTGTTGATGGACGAGGTACTTCAACATGCGAGAGCCAAGTACCAAGAAGAGATACAAGGGATGGAAGTTGTTGAAGCCTCCGAGATCGCTCTCGTCCCAATCGGGTTGGATGAACATGGTTCGAATATGACAGCCTTCTCGCCTCAAGATATCGAGGACCTTCGTTCTTGAATCCATTGACTTTCCTTCTCTTGTTTCTTGTTTAACCTTGTTGTACCCCTTTTATCTTTATGTAAGGATTCAAACCGATATTCTCTTTTATGAAGTATATTATTTCTTCCTTTTTATTTCAATATCGATACGAAAACTCCGAATGATAAATTTAATCGGGATAGGTTATGTGGTTGGTTATTTAAACCGATTTTGCCAATCAAACGAATAGGACATTTATCTCGTCAGACAAGCCGACATCGCCGATCTCGCAAAATTAGGAAGGAACATACCCTTAGTTTCTACGTCTATCAAGTAGTTCTTCCTTTTAGCCTACTGTGATAGCCGATTTTGGCGTTTATCCTTCGACTTTATTCTCTAAGTGTTTGATCAGAACATAGAGCGAGTAAGTCCATTCGACGTGTTTGCCTAATGTGGATTACTACCGACTTCAATCCATACTGAAGTACGAATAAGTGGTTTGGTTATGACGAGATCCGAGTTGACCTTGATACAAAATATATTGATCAAAGCAAAGGAAGTCGTGATACGAAATGTTATTGTATTTATTGTTTGTAACTGAACCCGGTTAAAGGCTGCCTACGTACCCGAGAAGGGATCAAGTCACTCGTAGTTCTCTTTTTTTTTTATGTGTAACTGAACCCGGTTAAAGGCTGCCTACGTACCCGAGGAGGGATCAAGTCACCCGTAGTTCTTTTCTGTTGCCTCTTAAGCGCTGAAATAACGCTTAAGGTTGATTGAATTCCAGGATCTTGGAATTGGTTCGCCGGAGGACGTTTCAAGTCGGTATACTCCTGGTTTGACCACATGTGTTATTTTGTATGGCCCTTCCCAGTTGGTGCCGAGTTTACCTGCTCTCCTTTCTTTGGTATTTTCAAAGACTTTGCGGAGAACGAGATCACCGAGTTGTATCGGACGCGATCGCACCTTTTTGTTGTAGTAGGATTCGGCGAGATGTTCGTAGTTTTGAATCCGCAATAGAGCTTGATCTCGTCGTTCTTCGAGCTGATCAAGAGCGTCAATCATCATGTCGTGATTAAGACCTTCGTTTTGAGGAAGCTTCAGGCTTCTAAAACTGGTGATGTTAACCTTGGCTGGAGCCATTGCTTCAACTCCGTAGGCCAAGGAAAAAGGCGTTTTTTGCTGTTGTGCTTCAGGGCGTCGTGCGATGAGACCAGAGTACTCCCTCCAATTCATCGGTCCATTGTCCTTTCTTAAGATCCATCCTCTTCTTGATCCCGTCAATGATGACTTTATTTGTTGCCTCTGCCTGTCCATTCCCTTGCGGATACCTGGGGGTTGAGAAACTAAGGCGTATTCTCCATTTTTCGCAGAATTCGCGAAACTTGGTAGAGGCGAACTGACTCCCATTGTCGGTAACTATTTCGTATGGTAATCCGTGTCGAAATTTGGTGTACTTCCAGACAAAACTCTGGACTTCCTTCTCAGTGATCTGGACGTAAGCTTTCGCCTCAACCCACTTCGTAAAATAATCAGTCATGACGAGCAAAAAGCGTCTCTACCTAGATTATCCGGGATCTCCTGGAAAATTTAGGGTTTCCAGACTTCCTAAAGTTTAGGAAATCGACAGTACGAATTTTGATTCCCACACCTGTCATTCTACTGATTAAGCTACTCCCTCATCACCTTCCAACGAGCATTCATTTTTGTGCCATTCACCGCCATGGCCACCTTGTCAGAAAATGTTTCCTCAGCCTATTTCAGATTGACCCAATCCTCCAGCTCTCGCCTCAGCAGTATTTGTGGGAACCAAAATTCACACCGTCGATTTCAGTTGATCAAAAGAAAGTTAGGAAACCCTAGCTTTCCCTGAGGTCCCGGATTTCTGCTAAGCCAAACATTCAAGCAATTAAACAATCAATACAAACACAATAATAAATCTTAAAGCGAAACATAGAGCAAAGAAGATCTGATTTCTGAATTTGCGGAGAGCAAGTACAATAGGTAAAGCCTTCGGCTATAAGAGCTGCCGCCGAGTTTCCCTTGTTCTAGTAACTTAAGACTAAAAACCTAGTTGAGTCGTAGCTTACTAAAAACGGAAAGTTGCCTAATTTGCTCTAGGTGCTAAGTTTGCTGAGAATTTCTTTCTTTTGCGTCTTGAACCTTGACCCTCTTTATATACTCCTCCAAGGTATGTTGAGATTTTCCCGTTATGCCCCAACCCAAGTCTATCCTTTCGCGAAAGTTTGCCTTTTTCTCTTAGGTTAGGAAAGAAGAGAGGAACTCCTTCAGAGTCCTTTTGGGTTGCCGACCTTGATGCCATAGTTGGAACTCCTTTGGTTTCTTATTTTGTTTATCCATTTTATATGTTCTCATCTAGGATTTATGTAACAACTATCATGCTTGAATAGATATCATTAGGGTTATGAGGGATTAGCCAAAACTATAGAACTGATAAGGTGATAGATATCCTTCAAGGAATTGCTTGTAATGCTTGTGTTCTAGAGTAGCTAACTAGAAACCTGAACTTAGGATTGTAGATAACTACGGCTGTAGGTTCTGCACCAGAATAGATTGTCTTAAGCTAAGATTGCTAGAAAAACGCGACAACTAATCTAGCCAACTCTAGTGAACCTATCGATCAACTCGCTAAAGCTTGTCTAAGCGACCATCGATCGACGCTCTCACCATAGCATCGATCGACGTTCAATCCATATCAAAACGCGACAGTTGAGGTATTAGACTTAGTCAATAGGATTGATTCACATCGGAAGCTGGAATACATTCACATAAGAATTGGAGTTCTATGATTGACAACCTAAGTGTTTATATCTCTATAATTCTTATAACCTGATTGAAACCCTAATTCTAGCAATCATTCTTCCATCAACTCATCAATCAATCTACAGAATAACTACCATGTTCACCTTGCTTACTTTATTTACTGTATTATTAAATTACTAGTCTAGCTTAATCGCGACTATATTGAGTTTATTATGTGTCCACGCTCCCTGTGGATTTGATCCCTATGTACTACAACTGAACCTCTTATTTGAGAGAGTAAAGTCACTCCTTAGGACAATTTGAGTGATATCAACAGTCATTGCAATCCCTAAAACGATAGTAACCTTAGGTTCTGCTATAAACTCAGCACACTCGTCTCGAACATCTCAAGGCATTGTATCAACAACCCCGATACTAGATCCCAAAACATGTCTCTTTGTTGATATTTGTGTGTTTATGAGACTTTTCAAGTACAAGCATTCAGATATTCTCATCTTACACAACGACAAGTATCACGATCCGCTGAGCGTCAAAAATGAGATGACAACTCACACTCTTTCTTTTTGTTTCCGCGTATGGTTGCTCTATACGTTTTTAAAAGGAGACAATCCACAACTTTATAAGTCCTGACAAAATTCATGGAAGCCCATCAAAGGGCTAGGATTCAAAGCCACACGCAGCCAGTCCCAAGCATAAAAGCATGGCCACATTTGGCTGAAACAAACAGCCTATAAAGCTAATCTTGAGGCCAACTAAGGTCCAATATAAAATGTCATCGGAAGCAGTATGCTGGAAAATGTCTACACGATACATAATTAGACCATAAAGGTCCAACTGGAAAACATGCCGTAAGAATCATAACTCCAAAACGAACTACGAAAGGCTTGATCCTTTAAAAAAGGATACGTAGGCAGCCTTTATATGGCACAGCCCCAATCCCATTACATTTCATTCTTGTGAGGAAAAAAAAGTGAGCCAACCACTTCAACTTTGAAAAATAAATGGATTTTGCCAACAGACCTTTTAACCACTGGTTCCACCTAACACGCCTACCACTACCTCACAAGAATTGCACGTAAAATCTTACGTGCTGGGGCTAACTGTTATCAAAATTGTTTATGGAAAAATCAACGCCAAAAAAAATATTCCGAGAAAGTATTCTTTACACAAATACGAGCCAGAAATGTTGAATAAACTACACCACACAAAAGCTGAATCTATTTAAATAAGGATATGGGAAAAAGCTCCGTGTATTTCACCCTTTACAAGAAATTAAAGAGTTTCTATCAAGACATGAAAAGATCAGAAAAAGTTCTTGCAAAAGGTTTTTACGGTAACTGACAAATTTTACGAAACAATCTTCCATAAAATGACATTTAGAAAGTTTCCGCGGAAAAACCTCATAGTAAAATCTATGAGATAATCTTCTGCAAAACAACTTTCAAGAAATATATGCGGAAAAACTTACGTAAACTTAACCAAGTAGTTCTGAAAGTTCACGGAGCAATCAACAGAGATAATGAAACGAAATAAAGGAATCACCACTCTCTCATTGCCCTCAAACCTCTCTCTCATCTCCCTCAAGGCTCTCTCATTGTCCTCAACACACTCTCTAATGGCCCTCATAGCTCTCTCATCGCCCTCAACACACTCTCTCATCGCCCTCATCACCCTCAAGTCTCTCTGGTGCAGCGATGAGCAAGGACATTGGAGAGCTGAGTGAGTCTGATGATGGAGAGCTGATTGAACCTGAGAAAGGGGATAAAGATGCTGCTGAATGGACCAGCTTAGGAGAGGAGCTTGAGGCTATTGATCCTGAATTGAAGAAGTCATAAAAGTGGTCAGGAAATATGGACAAACATCACAACAATGCATTAACTTTGACAAATCCTCTCTACTCTTTGGTAAGAGGATTAATGCAAATATTAGACGACAAATCAAAGATACTCTTGGAATCCATAATGAATGAGGAATGGGAACATATTTAAGAATTTCAGAGGATATTAGTGGCTTTAAATGCAAACTTTTCGCATTTCTGAAGGATAAACTATTGCATAAGATGAATGGATGGACGAGTAGGTGGCTTTCAAAAGGAGGAAAGGAAGTGGTCATTAAATCCATCTTGCTAGCCCTCCCGACATATATTTTGTCCACCCTTTTACTCCCGTTGGAGATATGTGAAAACTTTTGTAAGTGCCATTGCACAATTTTGGTGGAGTTTGAACCCACCAAAAAGAGGAATACATTAGGCAAAGTGGGAAAAGGTATGTTTACCACGAGAAGAATGTGTGATTGGTTTCTATATGATCCATGAGTTTAATCTGGCTTTATTAGCAAAACAACTATGGAGACTAGTTCAATTACCTGATTCTTTGATGGCCAGAGTACTGAGGGGAAGATACTACAGGATGAGTTCGCCCTTACGGACAATCTCTGTCAGTAATCCGTCGTATATTTGGACAAGTATTTCAGCAGCCCGGAAGCTATTGTTATTGAGAATCAGACAAAAGATACATTAAGGATATGAGGTCAAGGTTTGGGAGGACCCATGGATTCCTAGGACACTAGCTACGACGGCTAGGCCTCTAACCCTAGTTGTACACCCGAATATGAGAGTCAGTGACTTTATTAACCAGAAATCAAATGAATGAAAGGTCAGAATATTGGATAATTATTTACTACCCAAAGATATACCTCTGATAACGAGTTTGGCTATGAGTTCATCTCATCGACGCGACAAAATCTGTTGGAGTTATGACATTTGTGTGTTTATTGTTCTAGCAGGGTATAAATATCCTATACAATTAACTGTCAAGTTAACCCTAATCTTAATACACAAAGCAATATTCTTGTCAAGAGAGATCAGATGTAGTACTTAGAGATCGAACCCATAGAGAGAAATGGCACACAATAGATTTCTTATTTCTAAGGACTAAGTTAAGTAAATATATATATATATATATATATATATCAGAGGTGAACAATCAATTAAAGAAATATTCCTTGTCAAGAGGTAGGGTTGCAATATGGAAATATGATTTTAATGCTAATATGGAAATATGCTAATGATGCAAATATGGAAATATGCTATTAATTAACTAAATGTAAATGTAAATATGCTAGATCTAGGGTTTCAAGCCAAATGGATTATAGAGAATAGGCAGCATGGAAATGTAAATATACAAGAACTCAAATGTTAACTACTCTGACCTTTTTAACTACAACTCTTGTATGCGAGCAAAAGGAAAGACAATCGATCGACAGCTAACGCCTGATGTCGATCGACGGTGAAATTAAAAAAAAAGTGTGGGATGAGATTTGATAAGTCCACCAGACTTATTAGACCAGCTCTCGCATGCGCCTAACAGCCTAGTTCAATAGAGTCTATTATGGCACAAAACCTACTCTCGTAGTTGTCCATGTCCTATCTTCGAGATCCTAGTTAGCTACTCTAGAATGCAAACATGAAGCACAACTCAACTGATAGATATTAACTTAACCTAGCAATCCTACTTTGGGGCTAATCCATGATTGCTATCATACAACCTAAAATCTAGTTGATAAGTACTCAAACCTGATCTTTGTCACAAAAATCATAGTTGAAATATATATAAAAAATAAATCAAATAAAAACCAATGGAGTACTATGAGGACTCTAAAGGAGTTCCTCCTTTCTCTCATAACCATAATACAATATGATCGAATAATAATAGTGGAATGATCTAATTATGCCTCATGTTCTTTCTCTCCTTAAGACATAAATACAAAACCCTAAACTTAGGTCAAAACTCATCTAAGGCGTTTTCGTCATTCTGACTTGGGCTTGAAATCTGTTGTCTACGAGTTGGACGTCGATCGATGACAAATGTATTGCATCGATTGTCCTTAGTCTTTAATCATTGGTTGATGCCAAGTATGTGTCATCGATCGATGTCTTCTTCGACTCCTTAAATGATCAGCTACGGATTATTCTCCTCTAACTGCTCCAAAAACTGTAAGTATCTCATATATCCCCAAAACGTTCTTGGACCTGTAAATACTCTAAACATGGCCTAAAACTGGTAATAGATTTTCTATATCAACTCCCCTAGACTTAACATTTTGCTTGTCCTTAAGCAAACAAAGTTTGTGAAAGAGGTTTTGAAAAGCGGAGATTCAGTTAATATCTAAGTATAATTATTACCATACTTTGTTGAAACCACATCCTATGAAGTTAATCACAGAGAAATTTTATATACCCTATCTTAGTATGGCAACCAAATCCATTCTACCAACAACTTAGCAAATACTAGCTTGACTCACCCCTTTACTGATCTCATTTCTTTGCATAAAATAAAAGTGCAGGCTTTACCTTGGGAGTATCGATCAAAGGACACATGAACTCTTACCCCTGCAATTCTAGACAACCAGACACAAAGTCTTCTCTGAACCCTTTCTTCCCTCTTTCCTCTCTTCTCTGGATCTTTTTGGATCTCAAACTTAATGGACAATGATGCTGATACAGTCCATCTTGCCATCTTATTTTCGATTTTTCTCTTCTTTTTTTTGATAAAAGTTGTAGGCGAATAGTGGGGTCATTTGTAACTTACCTACCCCTCACTTCAAACAATGTGGGATCATTCCTCCGAATTAGAATAGTGGGGTCATTGGTAACGTACCTACCCCTCTGCATCTCGGGAAATCATCTCAATCTTTTAAGCTTTTAAGTAGATGTTGAAGAGAGAGAGAGAGAAGGGAACCAAAGGTGCATTGACTAGTACCTACAGACTTGCAGAACGAATCCGATCCAGTGTATACCAAGCCCCAAAGAAAGAAAATAATTTCAGGATTGGTGTTGGAAATCATCTCGGTTCCTTCAAACTTTCTAAGTAAGTGTGATATTGTGGCAGGATGATCCACTTTGGTATCTCTAGTAATCTCTGCAAACAACCTTCTAAGGATGGTGCTAAAGTGTGGTTAGTCAATAATAAATCTTGGTCATAGTCCCCTTCTTGGCTCAATAAAACTTTTTTGAAAAAAATAAAAAAAATATATATATATAGCAAATAAAACTCAAAAAAAGTCAAATAGCATTAGCAAACCTCCCCCAGATTTAAGTTACATTGTTCCTAGTGTAATCCATCCCCGGTTGGTTAGGAAAAATTAAATCATAAGTAAATAGCTTAAGTAGAAAACTCCATATCTCTCTTTGTAAGAGTGTGTTGACCGATGGTAGGCAATTGGGGTCGATCGATGTTCGCGATCCATGGTTGATCCATGTTGATTCTTCAATATCGATCATTGTTGTGTCTGTAAGTTTCTACTCCTTCTTCTCTTTTTTTTTTAAGAATAAGTATAAACTAAAAATCGAACACAATATCAGTAAACCTTCCCCAGACTTAAACAACACTATCACTAGTGTTATACAGTCTGAGATTGGTGAAGAAAATAAATTAAAAGGACCAATTTAATAAGGAAAAACGATATACCTGCTTGCTGATGGTGACCGTCGATCGACACAGTTAAGTGGTGATCGATCGATACTAGGGTTACTCCGTCGATTGACAGTGATCAAGTGTCGGTCGATGCTCGGTGCAAACTATCTTCCTCGGTTTTTCTATTTTTTTTAGAAAACCTGAAATAATAAAATAAAATCCAAAATTAGACTAATATAATCAAAAACTAATTAAAAACTTACCAAACAGTGGTCAGCCTCCCACTCCGCGCTTGTTTATAGACTTTTAGCTTGATATTTTGGAGTTCTGATGTGATTGGGGACTTGCTCCAAGACAATTCCCAATTTCCAATGTCTTCAGCTGCATTCCCCTTTTGCGAAGGCCTCCATAGACTCTTCTCCTTTGTCTATCATCTCAATATAAGGAGTGCTCGAAGCTTTGCAAAACGCTGCGAGAAGCATTTGCTGCACACTCTATACTTTCTCACACCATCTGAGATGTGGGGAATCGATGATAACTGAGGACCGTCCTTGGTCCTTTTCCTCTTCTTCCAATTCCTATTCTTCCCATTCCTCTTCTTCTTTCCCCCAGACTTGTAAGATCTCGTGGTGCCTCCATCAAAAAGACTTTAAAACACTTGAGACGTTAGCAGCTCTGATCCTTGATGTGTGTCGATCGACTCTATACTGTTGTCGTCGATCGATGTTCCAATGGTGGCAGTCGATCAATTATGCAGTTCTGGTGTCGATCGATACTGCTTCTGTTGGGCCTTTGTCGATGTAACTTCTATATCTCAACCCTCTATGAGAAGCTACCACATACAATTGATCATCAAATGCCACACTATAGGAACCCAGATGCACACTTTTATCAAGTGGAATAGGAAATTCGACCTCTAAAACAACGCAGGGAACCACAAAAGTCAAAGGGTCATGTACCCTCTTCACTCTTTTTTGAAATCCATCATGTTCAGCCTTGTTAGGTTCTCTCCTGAGGTGTTTGGGAACATAGGGTTTTCTAGATTTCACTCTCTTCTTTGGACCTTTTTCTTTCGCTGCCTGCTTGTCCATAATAGATTCATGTACGTCCAGCTGGTGTCGATCGATATATGGTGTGTACCGTCGATCGATACTGTCAACGAAAGAGATTTCACTTGGGATCAATTTCCCTTGTTCTGGTGTATCGACATCCTGTTGATTGGTGTTCACTGTTGGCATTTCTGATGAGCGGCGTGCATTAGGGCTTGACATGGACGGGTGTCGATTGATGCTCGGCTGCTGGTGTCGGTTGATGCTCGGCGTGTATCTCTTACTGTTCCTATGCCCTCTTCAATGCTCTTGCTCTCCTCAGCTTTCTCTTTAACTAGAGCTTCTTGCTTTTTTTACAGCTTATGCTGTCTGAAAAACCTGGGTGTCTAGCATCATGACATGGGCGTCCAAGGCTTCAAATTTTTCATTCAGCTCTTTGTGGATATAATCCAACCTCAGATTTAAGTATGCACTTGTCATCTGCTGAATTTCTATGATTCATTCCAGAATAGATTCCATCTTCTGATATATATGATTCTCGTCTTCTTCTGTAGTCTGTTCCACCAACGAGACTTCATGTACATAATCAGTTTTGTCTTCGACCTCAATGATCTTGTCATTATTCATAACACCTGATTGCATCATGTGAGTATCCATATTCATGTTACTATTGCTAGACACAAATTTCTGAATCAGTCTCTTAGCTTCCTCTGGAGTCCTGGTTTTAAAGTTCCTTTCGCTTGCCTGATCCAGCATCATATGATACTGCACATTAACACCCTTGCAGAAGAATCCCAGCAGTTGAACCTCTGTGAAACCATGATGTGGACAGTCTTTTTGGTACCCCCTAAATCTGTCCCAAGAATTTCTGAACCCTTAGTAGGTCCTTAAGAGAATGTCAAAATCTTATCCCTTAGCTCTTCGGTCTTTGCATCATCAAAAAATTAGTCAGAAACGCAGTCTTGACATCGTTCCAGGTAGTGAGAGATCATGGTGGTAGAAGTTTCAGCCAAACAACTACATTCCCAGAGAGAGAATACTTAAATACCTTGCAGAGAAGATAGTTTGTAGTTTCTTCATGTCTGGAATGCTAAATACAAAATCCTCTAGTGTTTCAAGGTGATCCATGAGATCTTGATGGGGAAGGCCATGAAAGGAGTGCTTGCGCACATGATTAAAGTATGCATATCTTATTTGGCCATCAATCCCCTGAATTTTTCGAGGTTGAATCGCAGACCTGTTAACATAGAGTTGAGTAGGCCTGATCAATTCTCCTATCGATTGATGCTCAGGGATTACAGCCCCCTGTGCATAAATCAATTGTCCTACACTGTTGCGAGTGCGACCTTCTTCGTCTCGTAAAATACCATTCTTGTCAAAACTCAATATTAGTACCTCGTCTTTCTCTGCCTTCCCGCAAATAGTATCGATTAAAGGAAAAGTATGGGCATCGATCGATGTCATGATGTTAGTATCGGTCAACGGTGAAGTATTGGTGTCGATCGATGCTCACTTCTCTTTACTAGAGATCACTGCTTGGAGGTTATCAACTGCTCCCGTATACTTATGGATCGTGTGCGTATCAGCAGGTTCCTTTTTGAAGAAACCAAAAATCTTCTCTTTGTTGCTTCCTAGTACTAATATGTATGTACATGAAACACAAGAAAAAAATTTAGGTAAGTAAACTAATATAGAAAATACCTAGACTAAATCAAATAAATTGAGTCTAATGGTGAATCTTTGCTCCCTAGCAACGACGCCAAATTTGATATATTTGTGTTTATTGTTCTAGCAGGGTATAAATATCCTAAATAATTAATTGTCAAATTAACCATAATCTTAACACATAAAACAATACGTTTGCCAAGAGAGATCAAATGTAGTACTTAGGAATCGAATCCACAAAGAGCAATGGCACAAAATAGATTTATTATTTCTAAAGACTAAGCTAGGTAAATATATATATGAGAGGTGAACAATCAATTAAGAATATATTCTTTATTAAGAGGTAGTGATGCAATATGGAAATTTGCTACTAATGCAAATATGAAAATATGTTAACGATGCAAATATGAAAATATGCTATTAATTAACTAAATGTAAATGTAAATATGCTAGATCTAGGATTTCAAGCCAAATGGATTATAGGGAATAAGCATCACGGAAATGTAAATATACTAGAACTCAAATGTTAACTATTCAGACCATTTTACTCCAACTCTCGTATGCAAGAAAAAAGAAAGACCATCGATCGACAACTAAGGCATGATGTCGATCGACGGTGAAATCAGAAGGAAGTATGGGGCAAGATTTGATAAGTTTACCAGACTTATTAGACCAGCTCTCGCATGCGCCTAACAGTCTAGTTCAATAGAGTCTATTCTGGCACATAACCTACTTTTGTAGTTGTCCATGTCCTATCTTCGAGATCCTAGTTAGCTACTCTAGAATGCAAGCATGAAGCACAACTCAATTGATGGATATTAACTTAACTTAACCTTAGCAATCCTACTTTTGGCTAATCCATGATTGCTATCATTCAATCCTAAATATAGTTGATAACTACTCAAACATTATTTTTGTCACATAAATCATATAATGAAATAAATATAGAATATAAATTATATAAAAACCAAAGGAATTTCTGGAGGACTCTGAAGGAGTTCCTCCTTTCTCTCCCAACCCTAAAACAATATGATAGAATAATAATAATGCAATGATCTAATTATGCCTCCTGTTCTTTCTCTCCTTAAGACATAAATACAAAACCCTAAACTTATGTCAAAACTTAGGTCAAAACTCATCCATTGTATTTTCGTCATTCTGACTTGTGCTTGAAATCTGCTGTTTTCGAGTTGCTATTCGATCGATGGAAAATTTGCTTCATCGATCGTCCTTAATCTTTAATCATCGGTCGACGCCAAGTATGTTTCATCAATCGATGTCTTCTTCGACTCCTTAACTGATCAGCTACAGATTCTTCTTTTCTAAATGCTCTAAAAACTCCAAGTATCTCATATATCTCCAAAACGATCATCTTTGGGCATTATCTACGACCTCGACGAGTCCTAATATCTTTCATGTCTCGAGTATTTATGCTAATATGGATTATCTTTTCTGGCGGAAGAACAATATTATAATACCTGACATGGATGGTGTTTATTGTTCTAGCAGGATATAAATATCTTAAACAATTAACTATCAAAATAACCCTTATCTCAACAAACACAATAATACTCTTGCCAAGAGAGATCAAGTGTAGTACTTAGGGATCGAATCCAAAGAGAGCAAAGGCACACAATAAATTTCTTATTTCTAAAGACAAAGCTAAGTAAATATATATATTGGTGATAAACAATCAATTTAAGGAAATATTCCTTATCAAGAGGTAAGATGCAATATAAAAATATGCTACTAATTAACTAGATGTATATATAAATATAAATATATTAGATCTAGGGTTTCAAGCTAAATGAATTATAGGGGATATAAAGCACGAAATTGTATATATTCTAGAACTCAAATGTTAACTATTCTAACATTCTAACTCCAACTCTCATAGGCGAGCAAAAGGAAAGACCATCGATCGACGGCTAAGGCCTAGTGTCGATCGACAGTAAAATCAGAAAGAAGTGTGGGCGAGATTTGATAAGTCCACCAGACTTATTAGACCATCTCTCACATGCGCCTAACAGCCTAGTTCAACAGAATTTATTCTGGCACAGAACCTACTCTCGTAGTTGTCCATGTCCTATCATTGAGATCCTAGTAAGCTACTCTAGAATGCAAGCATTAAGCACAACTAAACTGATGGATATTAACTTAACCTATCAATCATATTTTTGGGCTAATCCATGATTACTACCATTCAACCCTAAATCTAATTGATAACTACTCAAGCATGATCTTTGTCACGGAAATCATAGATGATATATATATTAAATATAAAATAGATAAAAACCAAAGGAGTTCCAGGAGGACTCGCAAGGAAATAATCCTTTCTCTCCTAACTCTAATACAAAATGAATAGAATAAAAATGCTTCTCTCTCTCTCTCTCACTCTCTCTCTCTCTCTCCTTTCTCTCCAAACCCTAACCCTAATTATCTTTTCTGGCAGAATAACAATATTATAATACCTGACATGGGTGGTGTTTATTGTTCTAGCATGGTATAAATATCCTAAATAATTAACTATCAAATTAACCCTAATCTTAACACATACAATAATACTCTTGAAAAGAGAGATCCGGTGTAGTACTTAGGGATCGAATCCACAGAGAGCAAAAGCACACAGTAGACTTTTTATTTCTAAATACTAAGCGAGGTAATTTATATTGGTGGTAAACAATAAACTTAAGGAAATATTCCTTATCAACAGGTAAGATGCAATATGAAAATATGCTACTAATTAACTAGATATAAATATGAATGTAAATATGCTATATCTAAGGTTTCAAGCTAAATGAATTATAGGGGATATGAAGCACGAAATTGTAAATATTATAGAACTCAAATGTTAACTATTCTGACCATTTTAACTCCAACTCTCGTATGCGAGCAAAAGAAAAGACCATCTATCGACAGCTAAGGCCTGGTGTCGGTCGACAGTGAAATCAGAAAGAAGTGTGGGCGAGATTTGATAAGTCCACCAGACTTGTTAGACCAGCTCTCACATGCGCCTAAAAGCCTAGTTCAACAAAATCTATTCTCGCACAGAACCTACTCTCGTAGTTGTCCATGTCCTATCATTGAGATCATAGTCAGCTACTCTAGAATGCAAGCATTAAGCACAACTCAATTGATGAATATTAACTTAACTTATCAATCATATTTTTGGGTTAATCCATGATTACTATCATTCAACCCTAAATCTAATTGATAACTACTCAAACATGATCTTTGTCACGAAAATCATAGATGAAATATATATTAAATATAAAATAGATAAAAACCAAAAGAGTTCCAGGAGAACTCTGAAGGAGTCTCTCCTTTCTCTCCTAACCCTAATACAAAATGAATAGAATAAAAATGCTTCTCTCTCTCTTTGTCTCTCTCTCTCTCTCTCTCTCTCTCT